>JAPYZL010164778.1:0-19310 GCA_030522825.1 Platygaster orseoliae
TAGGGGAGACTGGGGCAAAATGCGCAGTTCACGAAATGTTCAATTTGCATAACCGTCAGAACGGTAATCACTGGAGACTTGAAATTTTTTCCATATATGACTCTAGTGTCGAGTATCAAACGTCAGTAATTGCGTCTTGTTTGTTTATTTACTTTTTTGTTTATAAAACAAAATGTGTTTTAGCCACTGTGTTGTTAATATTTGTCTGAAAGGAAACTTCAACTTTTGCGTCATTTTTTTCATCAGAATTGATGGTAGGTGAGTTATTATAGTAATTCAGGTGCAAAAAAAACGAAAACGTCATCGGATTGGCGAAATATTGACTCGCTTTCGAATCACACGTTGATAAGCTGGAAATGAAGCCATGGGGCAAAATGCGCAGTTTTGCGTGGGGCAAAATGCGCAGTGCTGGTTTTGTATTGTTTCGCTGTGTTTGGTCATGTTACACTATTTCCTTCACTTTTTTGTTGTTTACCACTTTTTTTTCGTCAAATTGTTTCTACACCCAGGGTCGTATCGAGGCCGGGGCAGTGCCCTGGGGCCCCCAAACATTTTCGTGAAAAATGTGATGAGGGTGATGAGCAAAAAAAAGGTGGTGTGTCACATTTGAACAGCAAAACTTAAATATGATGTAGGTAGAGTTTAAGTTCCCCAACTTGTAAAAAGCCTCCTTTTTTCAACACCTTTTTTTTAAATCAAATTTGAAAGTTTGACGACCTTTTTTTTTAAATTTTTGTGAGATAACGAACTTTTTCGAATTTCGTTTATTTTTTTTTTTTACATTTTTTTCATCATGGTTCGTGTTTATGTTCGTAAAACAGAGCGGATTGATGGTGGAAAAGTATTCGAAACGTGCAAGGCTGTCCGCGAGGGAATATCTGCGAATTACGCGTCGAAACGCTTTTCTGTTGCTCGACGGACACTCGATGGCTACTTACAAAATTGTTGTTCTTAACAAATAAAAATTTTTAGAATCAAATTTTGTTCTTAACAAAAAAATTGTTATTGAAATTCTTAATGAAATCTTTTATTTTGTGTTTCCCACAATTTTTCAGCAATCAACCTCGTGAAAATCGCGATTTCCGGAATCGCGCATTTTGCCCCACAGGTTGCGCATTTTACCCCAGCGTGGGGCAAAATGCGCAGAAAATCGTTTTTTTTTTAATCAATATATTGGGCATAAGGTTCAAATAGAACTAAAGTTGCCTGAGGCTAAATTGTAGCCACATATGTGGGCTACAATAAAGTGCCATTCGCAGATCCTCTGAGCCCTTGTGCTACCTGAAAAATTTAACATTATCAAAAACTGCGCATTTTGCTCCAGCCTCCCCTATGTTATTTAATATAGTTTCCGTTTATAATCAAATATATTTATTTATTGACTAGTAGACAGAGTGTGTTCGATTGTTCTTCTTATCCTGAAAATGATCCCATTAGGATTGAAAGCTGGATTATAATGAAATAAAGATAATCCTACTATATACCAAGGAGTTATTATTAACTACATATACAACTTTTATGCAATTCTTAGAAATTCTTCTCCTTTTTCTCTTTTTATTTCACGTACTGAAATTTTACTCATGATCAAATTTCAGTAGATATTAATTTGATATTTTTACAATATTTTACTGTTTTTCCTGAAATATTGTTAAGGGAAAAAAATGTATGCAAATTTTTCCCAAAATCGCACTATAAAAATCTTGAAACTTTAACCTTAAGTTTTATATTTTTATATTTTTATATTTTATAGTTTTATTTTTAACTACAGTAGATATTTATTTGATATTTTTACAATATATTTTACTATTTTTCCTGAAATATATTTTAGGGAAAAAAATGTTTGACAATTTTACCCGAAATTGTACTATAAAAAATCATAGATATTTAGTGTCTTCAGAGTAGCAGAGCTAAATTGTTGTATTTCAATAATAGATATGAATTTAAATATTCATTAACTTTACATAAGAACTGAGAAAGTCGTAAAAGCACAAGGACGATTAAAATAAATTTTTTAACATAGTTACGAAATCTCGTTTTCAAAAACTAGAATTACAGATAAACGAAGAAATTATGTCTCTTGATATTTCATGATATTCTTAGATTATGAAATCATAAAGTTAACAAACTAGGTTTTGCATACATTTTTGTTTGGATATAAATTAATTTTCAAACCCGTGAAACATTTTCTCCAATTTTTTTGCAACGAGTAAATTGTTGAAAAATTATACTTAGTATCAATTGTTCATGAGTTTATTAAGCATCGTATTTATTATGCACTGTACACCTTGCGGAAGGTGAAAAACCGCTGCAAAAACTTTTATATTATTATTATTATTATTATTATTATTATTATTATTATTATTATTATTATTATTATTATTATTATTATTATTATTATTATTATTATTATTATTATTTATATTTATAGTACTCATTTTATATTATTGATTATTATTGTTCATAAATAATAATATTGAATTATTTAAATATTTATTATTTTACTAGAAGATGAACAATCCTCAAATAAGAAGTGGCCGAATAAAATTATTATATAACATTTATTTTATATATTACATTTTATATAGTAAGGTATAATAAAGAAAATTTCGAATTTGGCATTATATATATATATACAACAATTATCGATTACAACATAATACATTATACATATTATATTGAAGGTAAGGACTTTATTTTATTCATTATATGCGTTTTTCTGGATATTGGTTGCAACAGATCAGTAGAAAAGAATTTTTTCGCATGACCTGGGTCTTTTTGTTGCAAAATAAAGTGATTTTTTCCAGCGGTTTTCGCCGAAAACCACCGAAAACCGCTGAAAACCGTATTACGGTTCTAAGCGGTTTTCTACCTTCCGCAAGGGACGTTTATGCACATTTTTCAGAAATTCGTAATTTTCAAATTTATATTACATATTAAATTATATTTATCTCGTCCTAGTAACGAATTCAGAAGGGAATCTATTGTAAATAAATTTTTTGTGCATTGCTAACACTGTGAATATATTTATTGTGCATGCAGATTTGTGTGCAGTAGTCCATTGTGCATATTATAATTGTTTACATTCTCGAAAAAATCATACCTTTGCTTGGAATCATATCAACTTGTAATAAGCAACCTGAAATTAACAAATGCCTCTTTAAAATAAAGTTATCGATACTAATGATACCAGAAAAATTTATTCATAATTTAAAAAAAATTAATTGAAAAAAAATACTTCTCATTTTGATTCCTATAAAAAAATTAAAATGTGTATAAGATCGACCTCATAAAATTCTTATAAGAAAATCTTTTTTGAAAAGTAATCTTATAAAAACCTTATAAAAGAAGTTTTTCTTCTAAAATCTAAAATTCTCAAATTGATGAAAAAGATTCTTCTATAAGAAATTTGTCTATTTAACTAGTTTTCCAAAAAAAAAAGTCTACCAATATTTTTCGGGTTATTTTTATTTTTTAATTTCAATTGATGACTATATTTTCAGAGTTTCCTTCATTCTTCGTTTTCCTTTAAATACGGTTTTTTATAATAATATCTTGCGAAATATTCTATTTTCAAATATTCAATGATTAATGATATTTCATAAAATTTATTTTTTATAAGAATTTGAAATTTTTTATAAATATGTAACTGGTTTTTATTAGATCACTGTCTAAGAAAATTTTCTTTGCTAAAAATCAATATTACTGAAGACGCAATTCAGATTTTTCATCGATTTTTGCAACTATATTCTTGTACATGAATACAAGATATAATTTAAATTTGCACGAAAAAATATTCACAATCACCGCTGCACAAAAGTCTGTATGTACAATAAATCAATGTAAAAAATCAGCAATGCCCAAAAAATTTATTCACAATTGATACCACCCTACGAATTCATAAAAATGTGCACAATAAACTCGTGCACAAGTTTATGATGCACATTCATTTTTGTTCAATATTTAGTGCACAATGAAATGTACACCATAAGCTTGTGTACAACAAATGTGTGCACAATATAATGTGCACCATAAACTTGAGCACAATATAATGTGCACCCTAAGCTTGTGCACAATATAATGTGCACCATAAACTTGTGCACAATAAATATGTGCACAATAAAATGTGCACAATAAATGTGTGCACAATAACTGTGTGCACAACAAGTGTGTGGACAATATAATGTGCACCATAAACTTGTGCACAATAAAATTTGCACAATAAAATGTGCACCATAAACTTGTACACAATAAATGTGTGCACAATAACTGTGTGCACAATAAAATGTGCACCATAAGCTTGTGCACAACAAATGTGTGCACAATAACTGTGTGCAGAATAAAATGTGCACCATAAGCTTGTGCACAACAAATGTGTACACAATATAATGTGCACCATAAACTTCTGCACAATATAATGTGCACCATAAACTTGTGCACAATATAATGTGCACAATAAAATGTGCACAATAAATGTGTGCACAATAAAATGTGCACCATAAGCTTGTGCACAACAAATGTGTGCACAATAACTGTGTGCACAATAAAATGTGCACCATAAACTTGTCTTCTAATGAAGTTGGGTTGCCATCCTGGAAATATGGCAGCAAAACGCCGCAACCCAGATTCCACAAGGCAGAATCAAACTCCAAATCCCACGACCGTATCGCATTTACCTCACAATAAGGTCTCGAGGACTTTGTCTTTGACGCACGTGACAGAAATGCGATACATCGGCCTGGATATCAACTTAGCCTTTCCCTTATTTTTCCAGCGGATTACCTCGTCAAGCCGCCCGCGGCGTGTTGATAACATTATGCCTTTTGTATTTCCCCAAGTCCCGTTCTTTAATCCCGCTTCTTTCCGAATACGTGTTAAACTTTTCTCCTTTTCCCAGGGATTCCCGCGCGGAATATGAAACAGCGGACGTGGATGTTTTTCGCCCCGTCGCGGATTAATGCGTTTTTCGATGGGGAAAAAAAGCGTAATCGCGAACGCGAAAAGTGTCGGCTGGAAAAACTTTTTTTCTGAGCTTTTCGGTAACGCGGAAATGGAATTATATGGCATTGAGGGGTTTAGGAGGTTTGTGTTTTGCTCGAATTCGACGAGGGAATATAACTCCAAAAGTTGGGCGTCGCGTTGAATTGCTTGATTCAATCATGTGATGTTTGTGGAATTCTGGTGTGGGGGAATGCGATGATGGAGATTGTTGGCAACAAGTCGAGGCGTTGATTAGTGAGCATGGCGTGTCCTTTGTGTGTGGTACGAGGTCTGTATAACTTTGTACAGTATGTCAGGGACGTCCGAAGAGCACTTTTCCAAAGACACGTCTTTTACGCCTTAGAATATTTTAAATATTAGAATCGTTTAATTTCTACGTACGAATTTTATACTTTTATTCTTGATTTCTACGTTTCAGATTGAAATCTTGAGTTTTTGATGCGTTAGTACAAGAAATTACCCGATTTTTTCTTGTAATGGAGTCTACGTCGAATCTTTAGAGTCTTTGAGTTCTCTGTATTAAATTCTTTCGATTTCACTAAAATTCTACATGTTCGTCATGTATCTTCGATTCATTTTGACAATAACATTCGATTGTTGGTAATTTTACAGGTCGCTTGGTTACGAGTTGACACGCAAACAATTTTAACAATCGGTAACCACGTCATTACCAAAAACCACAGGATATCGGTGACGCACAGTGGCCATCGTACATGGTACCTTCACATCAAAGACACAAAGGAAATGGATAGAGGGTGAGTCTCAAAGAGCAAAAGAATAAATCTCATCTGCTGTAACAAAATATTTTGTGATTGCATTTCGAACTTTATGTGAATCCTGGATATACTTGCTTTTTTTGAAAATACTTTTACCTTAATTGGATACCAAAAATTTTACGATTTTTTTATTTTTTCAATACTGAGAAATATTAAAATTATGAAACTTTTGCAATCTACATTTTTTGATGTTATTATAAATTTATCTAGAGCTTTCTGAAATTCGAAACTCTGGAAATCAAAGTTGTAAAAATTTTAAATGTATTTGTAGGGTTAAATGATATATTATTATATTTCATTATTCTACTATATTTTTATATTATATTTAATAAGTTAATAAATTATTTATTATTATTATATTCATAACAAATTATTATTACATTTCAATAATAGAATATTTTAATATTCTCAATAAAATATTATTTACATAGATTTATGTACTTCGTAGATTTTTAAAATTTTCTGGTATATTTATGGATTTCCAACAATTGAATGTATTTAACTTATTAATATAATAATTCATAATAATTCTAAGAATACTTGTTATCTTTTGTAATATTTCATAATTTCACAATAAATCGCAAGAGCACTAATTTTTTTCATGTCCATCTCCAATAGTACATTGCAAATGTCGATGAATGGAATGTTCATGTTCTTCGTGTTTTTTTTGTCACTCGACTAGGTGGTACATGTGTCAGGTTAACACGGATCCAATGTCCAGTATAACGGGCTACCTCGACATCGTCGGTGAGCCTTTGAAAAATTCCTACTTTCTTACGAAACCCCTGGGGATTTTTCGGGAAGGAAAATAGCGCGAAAGTGCATCGGGGCTAAAATGTAGCATCAGTCCAAAGATTTTTCCGGTTCCTTTTATTCGGCTCCGTGTCTCCTGAATGAGCCATTTCGACACTTATCGGAAAACGTTATTTTATTTGCCAACAAATTTTCACAGTAACAATATAGCGGATTCATGGTTACATTTGTATGCAAAGACGGAAATAGGTAGCTATCCCCTCCCCCCACTCCCCCCCTTCTTTTTCCAGAGTTGAATATTCAGAATGTGAAATTGCAGAATTTTCTTTATGTTCAGTTCTATAATATATGGTGGTGAATGAAAAATTCAATATCAATTACGTTTGAAACTGATAAATTTAGATCTTTTTCATAAATGTAATTAGAATTTTATGGGTTTGATTGTCTGGTGACATTCTTAAATTTTTGATAAAAATTATTTCTGAAATCGATCTTTTGTGTAATTACATTTTAATAATTTTACTTTCTATCTAACTGATGATTAATCTCGTACTTTTGTCAGGTATTTACTGGTTTATCAAAGTTCTTATATTTAATATTTGGATGTAAGAAAATTTTATTAAACCTGGAGGTTATGAAAGACAATTCGGAAATTCAGGAAATTGATTAGTGTGAATTTGAGAGATGGTCATATTTAATATAACCTGGTTTTTAATTTAAAATAATGATTTTTTTGTCATACATACATTTCCTGAAGAGAGCCAAGAATTCTGAAATTGAACTTCATTCAAAAAATTAAATCTTAATTCAAGATGCAAAAAATTAAGGCACGACTTGAAATTTGAATGTAATCATCAATTAAGAGGTTTTATTATTTGAGGGAATCATTCTTGATTCAAGACAATTCCTTTCGATTAAAGTAATGCTTGCTTGAAATTAAATTTGAACATAGACCAAATTCAAGATAGTATTTCAATTCCAAGACGTGTCTTAATTTTTTTGCATTTTGAAATAAGATGTACTAGTGTTTTCAAACAGTCATTCTAGTATTGACTTCTAGAATTGTCATTTAGAAACTGCATAGAAAATTGCAACTAGAAAATCAATCGAAATTTCATTTATTTTACAAATTCCTACTAGAAAATTTGTTGAAATCGACTAATTTACAGTCAAAATATCAATATCGACTTTTCGCTGTTGTCAAAATTTCGACTAATTTAATCGGTGAATTAATCAAATTTTCTCTTGAATTAGTAAAATTCGACTATTCCAAACTGAAAAAAAACTGTTTTTGTGTTTTTGAAAATTTTTCGTAGGAAATTTCAATTTTAAAAAATTGCGAAAATTGGTTATCAGACGCAAATAATATTTATAGGGTGCATATCGATTTTGTATAAACATCTCATCAATATTTTCAAGAAGATTGTATTCGTCTAAATTTCAAAAACAAAAGTGTCATTGGTGTCTCCTCTAATATTAATTGTGAATTTTATTTTTTTAAATTGCGTTTTTGTAAAGCAACCATTGATTTAGTAAAATATGAGCCCACCAAAGTTTTAGGTAATATAACCAAAACTTTTTCCGTGATATCCAAATTATTGGTTGATGCAACTTAATGATTAGTCATAAAACTTGAGCATTAGTTGCTATAACAGAAGCTTTGGTTGTCATAACCAAGGTTTTGGTTGTATAAGCCAAAACTTTGATGGATCCATATTTTAATAAATCAATGGTTGCTGTATAACCAAGCCTCTCTGTGTGTTACTGAATAAATAGAACTATATCAAATATTATGATTTTGCTTACATTAGGAATGAAATTCATTTGTCTATCTTATGATACAACACTATTTTTAAAATCGTTAATATACAGTACAGTAAAATAATTTAAAAACAAAAATAAAAATATTTGGGAAAACCAGAAATTTTTTTAATTTATTGATTTTTTTTTTTTTTTTTTTTTTTTTTTTTTTTGTAAAGTTTTATCATTTTTCGATTTAGTAATTCTATGCAATTTTTGATTTTAAATAGATTTTTTCGATATTAAAAGAATATATTAACACTGATAAGGAAGAATAGATAAAACTTTAAAAATACAGTTATAAACTGAAATTCAAAAATACAAATAAGCTGGCAAATTTGAAAAAAAAATGAAAAAAGAACTATTTGAATTCAATGATGATTCGAACTTATAAAGTATTTGTTGAAGTAAATGATAAAATGAGTAAATTCGTTTGACATAAATAATATGTTTTGACATTGAATGATATAAATCAAATAATTTATCACTTTTTTTTATTTAATTTATTTTAAAATAAAAATGAAATTCCACAAATGTTATTCCAGTAAAAACCAAGAAGAAAGAACCACAGAAATCGCAGGTAAAAATTAACTAATCCTAATATTCAAAATATTTCAAAACGTGATACATGTGTTTTTGGGAAAGTGTTCTTTTTTGGTTACGAAAATATTTTGAATATTTAGTTAAAAAAAGTCATGAAGTATGTAAATTTGTATTGAAATGAATAATTTGTATTGACATTAACTGATAATAATTAAATGATTATTTATTTTAATATACTTAATTTGATTACAATTTGATTTTTACTAAATCTATTAAAAAAAACTTTTTTTTCTAATACTTTATTATAGTAAAAAAGTATTAATACTGATAATGAAAAATAAAGAAAACATTGAAAATATAGTCACACACTGAAATTTGAAAATACAAATAGGCTGAGAAATTAAAAAAGAAATTGAAAAAAATTGTTCAAATTCGATGATATGTTATTTGAAATTATAAAGTATTGGTTAAAATAAATTTATATTGACATGAATAATATGTTTTGACAACAAATGATATTAATAAAATGATAAATAACTTTTTGTGAAGTTTCATGATTTTTTGTTTCGTTTACGTTTCGTGCAGTAGCTTTGAAGCTATTAGGGTACAACGTACAGACATTCAAATTTATATATATAAATAATGAAAATTTTATTAAAAAATTTTTCCATTCTTTTGAATTGATTTTACTGCCTCTTATAGGAAAATCGAAATTTCCCACTTTTATATACACCTAGGGAGGGGAGAGGGGGTGTCTAAAACAGCAAAAAAGTTACATAATATTTAAACGACTCGTAATTGAGGAGTAAATTGTTTAAACTCTTCATTGAACCAGTCAAATATGACTAATCTACATTATTTTTGAATTTTCGCCCTCCCCATAAAGTTCACGATTGCCAAATCGAACGGGGTCAAAATTATTCCCAGTCGGTCAGCGGATAAAAAAATGGAAAAAACCGCTTCACGAGAAAGCGGGCAAAGTGTCCCAAGCCAAAGGCACTTTAGCCGGCAATGCGGAGCGGGCGGCGTTTCCCGACTGCACACTTAGTAGGCCATTAAATACCTTCCTGGCGACCCGCCGTAATAACTGCCTTTCCCGTACGTAATCATTCACTGCCGTTTGACTATGCATGTGCGAGCACATATCTGCATACGTTTGCACGGGGTCGCGTCCGCAAAACCCCGGAACTTAACCCGCAGCCGAAACCCCTCATTAAATTTCCGCTCTATCTCGACGCCACCGCAATCACTCGCGTTATCGAGGCGCGAGAATAAGAGATCTTTCGACACTTCCCTTCGCTTAACCCGCTCTTCACGCCGCCTTCATTCACTTTTGCCTCGAGCTTTTTTTGCGTCCGCCGAGGCGAGTTTTCCTCGCTTTCTTTTTCTCGCCCAACTTGTTACGGTAATGACGATTACTCTTCGCCACTGCGATCGCTCTCCCTGGCGATTAATTATTTACGAGATTTTTTTGACATTTAAATATCGGTAATGAAACGGCGAGGGCGGCCCGAATCCGGCCGGATCTCGAGATATTTCTTTTTTCGTGAATCGTCGATTCGCGTGGGAAGTGAGGGTTTGGTACTGTTTTTTTATGACTAAGAAATTTTAGGTTAAATGGGTAGGAGTGAAAACCACTGAAAGTAGTTGTGAAATTTTTTTCAATATTTTGAATGTTTTTGAGGTCATTTTTTATAAAAATAGGGCCATGAGAATATTGCAAAAATACCTCACAAAATGTTTAAAAGTTGCAATACCATCCATTTTTAACGAATATTTCTATCTCACAAAACGTTTCCCAAATTTCGTCGCACCGGTACGAGATCCGATGGTCGGAAATTTCTTGCTTGAAAAAAGACTTCAGGAATTTCCCGCGGAGTTTCGTGATACGGGGACGTAATTGAACTCGAAATAGGGCGTGCGGATAAAAATTGGGGACATTTTTCAGTGCCGCCGGACATCCTGGACTACCCCACGAGCACGGACATGGTGGTGCGCGAGGGGAGCAATGTCACTTTGAGATGCACTGCAACCGGTAAATATTTTTTGTGACGAATGTCGAATCCTTTTCATGGGTCAAGATACTCCTGACAGTACACATTTATGAATGGAAAACGATATTTCATCCGTATTTTCGTTGATGAAAGCGCATGATTCTTTATTGCCATATTTTATATATTTTTTCTTATTGTTCAATATGGGAATATACATAAATTGAATTGTTTATTCGTACATAAAGTGTTTCTCTGATTCAAATAATTTAATTCAACCGGATGATATATTTAATTGAATAAATCAATTTGAAAAATTTTTGTTCAAATTCAATAATAATGAATAACTAGATAATAATGACAACACTGATAATAATAATTAATTGTTATCATGCAATTAATTGAAATTCGATTTAACACTGTGCAACAAAATTTAAGTATGAAAAAGTTGATGAGCTCTCATTAGCAAAAATCGATAGTACATGGCCCCAAACGCATATATGTCGGAGCATTTTCAAAAGTTAGCTCTTGTTTACGAGAAAATTCTTAATTAAAAATCATATAACTTCCTCAACTTTCATCCGATTTTAAAAACGAAAAAGAGACAATCGCTCTTTTAAATTGGGGAACCTATTTCTGCTGAAAAATTTGCGGCAAGTTGCATTTTTTGCAATTTTTTGCAAAAATTTTCGCAAAGTTGCATTTTCGGGAAAAAGTCATTAATTATTCATTTTTATTATAATTTTTAATAAATTCAATTCAATGTAATTGAAATTTGTAAAATATTAGAGTTTATAGAATTTTTACTGAAGTCATTAATTATTATTATTCCCGAAAATGCAACTTTGCGAAAATTTTTGCAAACTTTCAAAAAAATGCAAAAAATTTTGCGAAAAATACAACTCTCCGCAAATTTTTCAGCAGAAATAGGTTCCTCAATTTCAAAGAGCGATTTTCCTTTTTTTGTATTTAAAATCGAATGAAAATTGAAGGAGTTATAAGATTTTGAATTTAGAATTTTGAATAATTAATTACTCATAAATAATAGCTAACTTTTGAAAATGCTCAACTTAAATTTTGTTGCACAGTGTAATCAATGATATTTAAATTTTAAATTTTATAAATTCATATTTATTGAAAATTTTTTTTAATTTTAATCTGAATATATTCATTAATATTTAAAATAAAATGAAAAATACACATAATAAATTCAATAATGTGTAATATAAGAACAAACTAAATGATATTGTTTATTCGTACATGAAGTGTTTCTTGAATTCAATGAATTTAATTCAACCGAAAGATACATTCAATTATTTTAAATTATTTTGAAATATTTGATAAAAATTCAATAATAATAAATAACTAGATAATAATGACAACAGTGATAATAATAATAAACAATTTTTATGATTGGATTAATTGAAATTCAATTTATTCAATGATGATTAAATATGTAATATATGAAATTTATATTTTAAATTTTTTCCCATTTTCCTTTAAATATATTTATTATTTAAAATGAAAAAAAATACATATAATAAATTCAAAAATGTGTAATATAGGAACAAACATTTATGATATTGTTTATTCGTACGTGAAACGTTTCTTCAAATCAATAAATTCAATTTAAGCGAACGATACATTCAGTAAATTTAAATTATTTCGAAAAATTTGATGAAAATTCGATAATAATAAAGAACTACATAATAATGCCAACTGTGATAATAATAATTATTAGTTGTTTTTATTGACTTCATTGAAATTCGATTTATTCAGTAGGATTTAAATATGTATAATTTGATAAATTCATAATTGAATATTTTTTTTCATTATTTTTAAATGTATTTATTATGTAAAATATATAATAATAAATACATATTATATATTCAAGAATGCATAATATATTTATATGATACATAAATTTAAAAAATATTTATTATTTTCAGTATTTAAGAATATTTAATATATTTGTATATTTTCAAATTTATTTTTGATGCCTATTTATATGATATATTTATATATGAAAAATAATTCATATATATAAAACATTTCTATGTCACAAAACATTTTCCAAATTTCGTTGCAATTATTAATAAAATATAATAATAAATCTATATTATATATTTGATAATGTGTAATATATTCATATGATGTATAAATTTTGATAATATTTATTATTTTCAGTATTTAAGTATATTTAATATATTAATATAGGTATATTCAGAGATGGGCACAATTACTTTTTGTCACGTTTTTGGATAGCTAAAAAACTATCGAAAATTTGTTGTAGGACAGTAAAAATTTGTCAGCAGGTGTATTTTTTCTATTTTTCAAAATTACAGTAAATTACAGCAAATTACAATCAATTACAGTAGAATTACAGCCATTACAGTAATTTCTGTAATTTTACTGTAATTTACTGTAAGTTGCTGTTATTTACTGTAATTTTGAAAACTAGAGCAAAAAATACACCCGCTGACAAATTTTTACGGTCCTACAACAAATTTTCGATAGTTTTTTAGCTATCCAAAAACGTGGTTAATTCATGAAAAATGAATGTATTCATAAATATCAGTGAAAAATAATGAATTTTAAAAATAATTTTATTATTAATGAATGAAAAGTTTTGATAAATATTTCTTCAATTAAATATACGTAAAATATGTTTCTTTGAATAAAAAAGAAAAAATTTTCCATATTTTATACTTTAATTTTCTCACGCGATTTCAATTGTCTAAAACTGAAAATCAAGTGAAAGAATTTTCAAATCGATAAATGAATAAATTAATTTTCGAGGTTCACCAACGCCGAACATCACGTGGAGACGCGAAGAAGGTGGCAAAATCACGCTGTCCAATTGGAAAGAAGGTAAGTGCTGAGGACCAAGTTCCTTTTTCTGTTTTAACGAAGATTCATCCCGGGATAACTAATGGCCTGCGTTTTAATTTTTCTCCCGGGGCGACGTTTATTAGGGCGAAAAGAGAAATATTTAAGGTGCAGCGGGAATCCCTGCCGGAGGTGGCTGGATTTAGAAGTATGTCCTTTTCGCCGGTGAGAAATTGTCGAAAGTCTGCGCCATTTTCACCTCGACCACGCTGCAATTAAAAGGTTTTAAATGGAAAAAGACCTTTATAAAGAATTCACGTTGGCGTATGCGACTCTATTTTTACACTGATTAATCGGAATTTCCCGAGGGAATCAACTGACGATTAAATGGAGACGAATATTGATTGTCGTATATTAGTAAACATTTTAAATCGTGATATCATGTACGCATACATTTGTTGCAGCAATAGCATGTCATCATATGACGTCGTGTCATGCCATGGTATCATGATGACATGCTATTGCTGCAACAAATGTATGCGTACATGATATCACGATTTAAAATGTTTACTGGGATATTAGTATACTCCGATACTCTTCATTGAGAAAAATACTTTTCGTATTCGAACCGATTGATACACATCTCTGAATTTCCATCCCTGACTTCGATTAAAAAACGAAAAAGAATTATTCCTCGAACGAAATTCAATCATCAATCATGCCCTACTTCAATCATCAACCAATTCAAAAACAAAATCAATACAGTGTCCGGTCGCCGCATATTTATTTCGCGTCGCGTACGAAACTTGTCGCAATTGAATTCGCCTCGGTGCCCGGGTCAATTCATGATAGAGAGGGGGGTTGCAGGGAGAGGGGGGGGGTGCCAATGTAATTCCTTATCGCGAATAAATCTAATTGCCGAGCGTCGATGAAACCGGCCCGCGAGTCGAAGTTGCGAATAGATTCGCTTCGTTGTCCGCGCTTTTTCTTTCGCGTTTTTATATCCAAACGCGTTCATTGATCGAAACGTCGTGTTTCGTGATTATTTCATGTCGGCGAGAAAGTTTAAACGAATTTCCAAATAGTAATTGGTATGAAAAACAGAGTTTTCATCCAGTGTTACGTGGTCGGTAAAATAGAGGATCCGATTTATCGACGGTCGGTGAACAAATCATTCGATCCCTTTCGATTTCTGTGAAACGAATTTTTTTCTGTTACGAGGAAAATTGTATGACAAAACAAATCCCATCCGGGAAATTTCCCTCAACAATTGATGACCGAACAAACGTTGTCGACGAAGCGAGAGGAAAAAAAACGAAAAACGATTTCCCGCATTTTCCGGGACAAAAGCCCCGCGGAATATAAAGAACAGAATTAATCCCCAAAACGTTTTCTTCTATCCTCGCGGCTTTTGTTGAAATTTTCCTTGTTTTTTCTTTTTAATCGACGCTTCCGTGACTTTTGTACGAATCTGGTAGCCGAAGAAAGGCACGAAAAAACGTCCCAGTTTTCGTCTCTTCCCCAAAGAATTTGAAAAAAAAAGCGCGGGCCTGAATGAGGTAACGTCTCCATCACGAACGAGGTTCGTTCTTTTCACTCTCGTCTCCTTTTATCTGGCAAGCGAGATTTCGGCGAGCTATTAAAATCCCCGCTTCTCTCAACAGGTGAATGCTACACGTTTTACCATCGAAAACTGGCTTTTTGTTTTAATTGAAAAATGCGATGCAGGAGTATGTAGGAAATGGGAAATACGGAATTTTTGCGGGTTCGAGGATTTGTTAGAAAGTTAAAAGATAAATTATCAAAAGTTTTTTATAAAGTCTGGGACTCTTTCACTGCATCAGAATGATGCAGAAAAAAAAAATTTTCTACTAATATTCAGAATAATTTTAACTTAGTTTCATTCATTTGATCTTTATATTAATGCATATTTATTCTATTATTTTTAAGGGTGTTTTGTGAAAAAAAAACCGTAAGAGAATCTGCTAGAAATGAGACATAATTTCATAAATTACCATTCTATAAATTACCCCTCATGAATCTCATTTTCCATCTTCATTGATTTCTAAGATTTTACCAACTTCGAAAATGTAAAAATTGTGTTTAATTTTAGATTGCTTCGTGTGATTGAAAAATGTTAGAATTTTGAAAATATCAGAAATATTACAATTTCCGACAACTTGGAAACTTTTAGAAATGATAGAGATAATAGAATTTGGGGAAATTTTAAAACTTACAGATTTTGTATTTTTTAAATTTTGAAATTTCATACACGAAAATACTAAGAAGTTTTGACAAATTATAGTATTTGGAACATTTTGGAAATTATAAAACTTTTTTCAAGTCCATATAAAGTTTTTAATTTATTGAAACTTGAGTTATGAATGAGTAGAAAATTTTGGGACTTTTAACATTCCCGAAAAGTTTGAAAAATTATCGCAAATTTAAGAATTTTCAAAGTTTTTATACGTTTAAAAATTTTTATGTGAAGTACATTGAATCTGTCAATAGTTTTCAATTATTTTGAAATATTGTGGATTTTAAAATGACAGAATTCACCAAAATCTAGATGAAAATTTTGGATTTCTGTAACTTTCAACTTCATATTTTTCTCAATTTCATATTTTTGGTACATTTATAATTTTCTCCATTTTTTGATAGTTATTTATTAATCAATGTATTTTTTTTAATTTTTAATTACGATGAAAATTTACAATACAGGATAATAACTTCGAAAATTCTTAAAATGATGAAATTTTTTCAAAGCAAAAGCTTTTGACATTCTTGGATTCTAAAACTTCCAGATTTTATTCATAAACTTTTAATGAATTTTCAATTTGTTCTATCGACAATTAACAATCAACTGTTTTTTTTTATTTTCAAAATTTTTTCTTCAAATTCTGATCAAAAATATGAAAATAAAAACTTAACAAATTTGAGACAATTTAGAAAAAATAAAATTTCAAGAAATTTTAAAACTCTAGGAATGAAAATACTTAGAAGTTTTGACAAACTATAGTATTTTTAACATTTCGGAAATTATAAAACATTTTCCAAGTCCATAAAAAGTTTTCAATTTGTTGAAACTTGAGTTATGAATAAGTAGAAAATTTTTGAACTTTTAACATTCCCGAAAATTTTGAAAAATTATCGCAAATTCAGGAATTTTCAAAGTTTTTATATGTTTGAAATTTTTTATTTGCAGTACATTGAATCTGTCAGTAATTTTCAATGATTTTGAAATATTGTGAATATTAAAATGATAGAATTCACCAAAATCTAAAAAGTTTGAAAACTTTAGATTTCTGAAACTTTCAACTTCATATTTTTCTCAATTTTATATTTTTGGTAAATTTAAAATTTTCTCTATTTCTTGATAATTATTTATTACTCAATTTAATTTTTTTTTATTTTTAATTGCGATGTAAATTTAAAATTCAGGATAAGTACTTCGAGAATTCTTAAAATTATGAAATTTTTTCAAAGCAAAAGTTTTTAAAATTTCTAGATTCTAAAACTTCTAAAATTTATTCATAAATTTTTGATGAATTTTTAATTTGTTCTATCGACAATTAATAATCAACTGTTTTTTTTTTATTTTAAAAATTTTGTCTTCAAATTTTCATCCAAAATATCAAAACGAAAAAATAATAAATTTTGGACAATCTAGAAATAATGAAATTTTCAAAAGCAAAAGCTTTTATAATTTTTAGATTCTAAAACTTCCGAATTTTATTATGAATTGAAAATTGAATTTTTTATGAAAATTGAAATTGAAATTTTCAATTTGTTTTATCGACAATTAATTATCAACTGTTCTTTTTTATTTAAAAAATTTTTTCTCCAAATTTTCATCAAAAATATCAAAATGTAAACTTAACAAATTTGAGATAATCTAGAAATAATGAAATTTCAAGAAATTCTAAAACTCTAGAAATGAAAATGCTAAGAATTTTGAAAATAATGATATTTCGGAAATCCTCATACAGTTTTCAACTTTTCAAAACTTGAATTTCGAAAAAATTGAAAATTTCGTGAAAATTTTTGCGAATTCTATAATTTTTTATCTTTCTGGATATCTTCAATTTCAAATGGTGAATACATTTTAAATGTCAGTAATTATTAACGATCTTAAAACTTTTTAAAATTTCTAAAAGAATTAAATTTTTGAAAATCAAACATCTTAGAAATTTGTGGAGTTTCGGAAACTTTAAAATTTCATCTTTTTGATTTCAAATTTTTTATTCTATTCTGCTGTTTAAACAAAAAACTTATCAGAATTAACAGGGAATGAATAATACCTAAAAGATATAAATTCACCTGTCAGTGAAGGAGCAAAGTCGAAAAGAACAACCTCAAATACTTGACATCATACATTCATTTAAAAATATTTGAATAAAAATAAAGATACAAAGTAAAATAAAAATAAAACTCCGATTGTTCAAATGACTTAAAAATTCGGGTTTACTTTTTTTTCAGTTACAACAATTCAAGGCCCAGAACTTGAAATCCAACGTGTCACGAGGCTCCACATGGGGCCCTATCTTTGCATCGCGTCCAATGGGGTTCCCCCTACGAGAAGTCGTAGAATCGAAATTCTAGTTCATTGTAAGTACATTTTTTCAAAAAATATTACTTCAAAACTTCAAAAAACAATTTTCCTCGTTCCAAATCGCATAATTAGTAACTTTTCAAGATTTAAGATTGTAAATATTGCATTCACTCTTTGTACTTCATGGTAAACGTTTTCTTTTTCGAACCTCAACTTTATAACTTCTGGCACTCTTTTTTTTTAATAAGCCCCTCGATTCAGTGGCTAAACCTCGAAGAACCGGGCGAGAAAAAGTTTCTTCCCGAGGTTTAAAGAGTCGGAAATATCCCGAAAGAAAAAGAGTTTACACGAAGAATGCGCGGCAAATGTATAAACGTCGCGAGGAAAAATGTCGTCGAGTGCGAAATCGCCGAGGATTTTGATTGTGCCATTTGTTGGTTCATTAAATTCTCAGGGAAATAGAAAAATGTGTTGAGTTTATCGACAACAACAAACTTTACGATAAACAATATGCACCAAAATGGTAGGGGGACACTTTTCCCAAAAAATCCTGTTCCCAACGAGAAGTGTTTCCCAAAGTACTTTTTTCCCAATGACCTTTTTCCCAAAGTACTTTATTAAGTACTATAAAAATAATATACTTATTGTAGTCCTATTATTATTATTATTTATATTATTAATTATTGTTATTGTTATTAATATTATTATTATTATATAATTATAATATTTTGATTTTGGTCAAACGCAAATTGAATCAAAACGAATTAATGACAATTTTATTCTAATTTTTTAATATAAATAAATATTTATTCATTAAATGTATGTAAAAAACGAGAAAATGTCAGTTATTTCAATAACTACAATGATGATAAAATTTATTTAATATTTCATTATTAATATATTATTATCATACAATAAAAATTAATATTCTACAATAATAAATTATAATTTAAGGATTTCAATAAGAAAATTACAATAAGAAAATTACAATACTGATACAGATATATATTTCCATTTGATTTTTCAGTGATAACTTTTTATTTATAAAAAATTAACTGAGAATTTATA
>JAPYZL010164781.1:0-24165 GCA_030522825.1 Platygaster orseoliae
GGCTTGATTAACGTTGGTTGGATTTTAAGACAAAAGTTTTGACTGTCTCAACCTACGTGCCAAATTTTTTTGGTGCCAAATATTGTACGTTTCGGAAATGGCCTACAAAATTTTCATTTTTTAACGAAATCCATTTCTGTAAAAACTAATATATAGATCTTGATATTAGCTTTCTAACAGTATATAATTTTACGCTATAACTTACCAGGGTCAAAAATGGCAACCCCAAAAAGAAACTATGATCAACCTACGTGCCTCTCCTCTACATTATAAATTGACATTCTTTTGGAAAAAACTTTTATATTAATATCACATATTTTATTTTGTTGAATATTTTTTTTTAATTATTATTTTAGATTTTCATATTTTTATTTGATATTTTTATACTTTTTGTATATTTTATTTTCATTTTAGAAAAAAATGAGATACTACTAAAAAAAAGCTCTCATAAAATAGTGTAAAATAGAAAAAATTATTTTAGGAAAAGTAAGATATCAGAAAAAAAGTTAATTAATTTTGCCAGTAGAAAACATATTCAAAAAAAAGTGACCCATCACCAATTAATAGGCCTAATAAACCAGAAAAATTATAAGGTTTTTTATAATAAAGTTTCCAAAATTATCCCATAAGTTTATTTTATCGTTAAATCTATGTATTTCGGGCTTTTCCGATGAAAATGTGAAGAAAAACAAAAATAAAAAACAATTATCGCCTTGTGTTCCAAAATGTTTTAATGTCCAACATATTTATTAAATCCCGATTTCCAAATACAATACTGTCATTTATTGAAGGACTTGGAAATTTAAGGTCCTTTACAATAATAAAACAGTATTCCCCAATGATACCCTGTACTTCATTAATCAATAATTAATCATCCCACAATTGTACAAAAGAAAAACCACTGATCTCCCTTCAAATCTAGTACTTCAACAAAGAAAAATCGAATTCCACCTTTTTCAGACTGAATTCTTCCAATCAATACAGAAATCGTTATGTATCCTGTCTGTCACTCTATTTTCTGTTCATTGAATATACCAATTTAAGATCACAACATCATTATATTCAAACAACATGCTTTCCGAAATCAAGGATATTACTCACGTGTATTCTGTCGTGTTGGCCAACGTTATATGTCTCAATTTCTCGAGAATCACTCTACTTTCTCCAAAATCCTAATGAAAAAGCGAGCACTTCCCAATGGAGACCGTTTATATAGACTGGTTTCCTCCGTAAAACCCTTCCTCTATCAAAGTAGGAGCCCAAGTCTCCAAAAACCTCCATCCCCTAATATTCCCCGAAATTGTAGCTTATTCGAAATATTATTACCTTCTCAGATAACCCAATACGTCTCAACCTTGTTTTTCAAATCCAATGTTCCAGAACCTGATAATGTGACGCCGAAGCAAAAGCCGGTCTCGCCGCTAAGAGCATCATCGCCATGAACTCGGACCGTAACGGCGACGATTCTCAAGAAGGGGGTACCAGCGGGGATTACGGGAGCACCGAGGAGACGGCCGCCTTGTTGAGCAAGGGAGCCTCGGTCTCGCCCTCGGTCGTCGTGTCCGTGACCTCCCAGAAACCGGTGCTGACGAGGCAGGACCGCGCGACCTATCTCGTTGCCTCGCCCCAGCTCTCGGCCTCGGGCCTCGGGGGCTCGGAGGAAAGCGGCACCGGTGCAATCGAGGACCCCGCGACGCGCTCGGTACCCGACATCGAGCTTCATTGCAGGCTCGACGTCGAGCCCCAGCAGCACGCCGTACCAGTGACCGGGCACCATCATCGCCCGAGACTGCCCGGCCACCAGCACAAATGCCGCTGCGACAGGAGAGAATCTTTAGTGCCCTCTTTTTTCTTGGCTCGAAGTGTATCGAGGTAAGAATCTTACGATTTAACTGTAATATTGAAGCACTCGTGGAAAAAGAAGGTTTGATGTAGCAGCAAAAAGATGTGCTGTTTTAACCAGCCGCGGTCCCAAAGGGAGGAAAATGAGGGAAATTTCCCTCCCCAAGAGCTTCATGTCTTACGAATGCTTGAAAACTTTTATCAAATTTTCAAACTCCAAGAACGAAAATGTTGAGAATTTTTGACATGTTGAAAAATGTTAAAAATTATGATGTATCGGAAATCCTTACACAGTTTTCGATTTTTTGAAACTTGAATTTTGACAAAATAGAAAATTTCGTGGAAATTTCAAGATTACCGAAAATTTTTGCCAATTCAATAATTTTTGAACTTTTTGGATATGTTCAATTTCAAATCTGAAATACATAAAATTTTAATTTTTAAAATTTTGTGTGAAATTTTAAAACTTCAAGAACGAAAATCTTCAAGGATTTCGATATTTTAACGAATTTTTAAAATTATGATACTTTGGAAGTCTTTTTACAGTTATTAATTTTCCAGAAGTTGAATTCTAAAAAAATAGAAAATTTCGTAAAAATTTTAACGTAATCGAAAATTTTTAAAAATCTTTGCGAATTCAATAGTTTTTGAATTTTTCGGATGTTTCATTTCAAATCTAAAATAGTATATTAAAAAGGTCAATTTTAAAATTTTCGTATCAAATTTTAAAGTTCTATCAACGAAAAAGTTGAGAATTTTTGACATCTTCAACAATTTTGATTATAATGTAGAAAAAACCTTATACAGTTTTTAATTTTGAAACAATTGAACTTAAAAAAAATGGAAAATTTCGTGAACATTTCAACATGACCGGAATTTTCGAAAATTTTGGCGAATTCAATAATTTTTGAACTTTTAGGATATGTTTAATTTCAAACCTAAAATCAAAAATGAAAGAAAATCATTTCACTTATCTTTAGAAAGACGAAATTTGGGATTTCCATTATTATTTCACATTTAATAATAGAGAAAAAATGGTTTCTTTGTGTAAAAAAGAAAACATTCATTTAGTTAATGAAATAAGTATGAATTTGTATAATAACGACCTCTAAATAACGAAAATAAATAATAAAATGAGTCAAAATTTTCCATAATCTAACTTACTGAACTATAGAAAAATAAAAATCTTATTCGAAGAAAAAAACTCAAGGAACTTAAAAATAAGAAATAATACTAGTTACAGAAACCTTTTTCAAAATTAAATTTCAATAGTAAATGTTAAGCTACAATAAGGTAAAAAATGAGAATGTGAAAAATTATTTCAACCCAGTAAATAATAATCTATGGAAATGCTCAAATTATAAGAAAACTTTGAAACCTAAATTAATAAAAACTTTACAGAAATCTTTAAATTATTCTCAAAAATTATTAAAAAATAACTGAATTATTGAAAAAATTCAAGGAACTGAAAAATAAGAAATAATACTAGTTAGAGAAACATTTTTTTTAATTTCAAATTTCAAAAATAAAAGTTTAGCTACGATTAGGTAAGAAATAAGAATTTGAAAAGTTGTTTTAATCCAATGAATAATAATCTATGAAAATGCTGAAATCATAAAAAAAAACTTCGAAACCTGAAATATTAAAGAATTAATAGAAATTATGAATAATTACAAAAAATTATTGAGAAATAATTACATAATTATTGAAGAAATTCAAGAAACTCAAAAATAAAAAATACTACTGGTTACAGAAACGTTTTTTTTTTATTTCAAATATTAATAATAAATGTTTAGCTACGATCAGGTAAGAAATAAGAATGTGAAAAATTGTTTCAACCCAGTGAATAATAATCTATGAAAATGCTAAAAACATAAAAAAACTTCGAAACCTGAATTATAAAAAAATTAATAGAAATTATGAAATTATCATCCAAAATTATATAAAATACTTAATTATTAAAATGATTCAAGGAACTCAAAAATAAGAAATAATACAAGTTACAGAAACATTTCTTAGAATCAAATTTTGATAATTACTGTTTAGATACGATAGGGTAAGAAATGAGAATATGAATAATTGTTCCAAACCAGTGGATAATAATCTATGAAAATGCTCAAATTCTTAAAACACTTCGAAACCTAAATTATTGAGAAATTGATAGACATTCTGGAATTATTATTGAAAATTATCAAAAATTACTAAAAAAATTTTGAAATTATTTGAAAAATTCTAAAAAATTAGTATGAAAATAATTGAAAATGAATAAAAATTACAAAATATTAAAAAAATTCAAGGAACTCAAAAATAAGAAATTATGCCAGTTACAGAAACATTTTTTTAATATCAAGTTTGAGTAATAAATGTTTAGCTACATTAAAGTAAAAAATGAGAATGTGAAAAATTGTTTTAACCTAGTGAATAATAATTTGAAAAATTGTTTAAATTATAAAAAAACTTCGAAACCTACTTTATTGAGAAATTGAAAATTTTTTTCAGATATTATTGAAAATTAACAAAAATTACTAAAAAATTTTGAAAAGTAAAAAAAAAGTTTTGAAAAATTATTATGAAAATAATCAAAAATTGATAAAAATTACTAAATTATTTAAAAAATTCAAGGAACTCAAGAATAAGAAACAATACTAGTTACAGGAACATTTTTTCAATATCCAATTTGAATAATAAATGTTTAGCTACAATAAGGTAAGAAATAAGAATGTGAAAAATTGTTTCGACCCAGTGAATAATAATCTATGAAAGTGCTCAAATTATAAAAAAACTTAGAAACCTAAATTATCAAGAAATTAAACAGAAAATATTAAATTATTATCAAAAATTATTAAAAATTACTAAATTATTCAAAAAATTCAAGGAACTCAAAAATAAGAAATAATCCTAGTTACAGAAACATTTTTTTAATATCAAATTTTAATAATAAATGTCACGAAAATTCACCTGAACTTACTCATCATTATTTTCTCTGAGAAAATCCAACTTTCTTTGAAAAGAACGCGCTGTAAAATTTCAGAGAGAGCGTAAAAAGCGGGCAATGTTGCCCGTGTCAAGCGCCACCTCCGCCGCCAGTGTTCGTGACGACATCGCCAAACTCGCGCATGATTCGGCAAAGCTCGCAACCTGAAGCTTCGGCGTGTTGCTGCACCAACTACACATGTCACTTGCACCCGGGGCAGGCGCCCAGCGCGGCCTCTTTGCGGCAGTTACGCGAACCAGGGGATGGAATCGCTGGTATCGCCGCGGACTCCCTCAGGATCAATGGCGGCATCCGGCAGTTCCACCAGGTAAGGAAGCTCTCTTTTCTCAAAAGCTCGAGCTTTTCATTTACCCGTATCGACTTTTCTCACGACGCATTCGCGACTCCACGAACAGGGGGCGAACCCGATACTTTTACGCTATTTTTCAGTCCCTTGAATAGAAGGGTTTTAGAGAAATCAGGGGCGTAGGCAGAAAGGGGTTTTTGGGGTCAAACTCCTCGTGAAATTTGGATTTAGTTTACTGTTATTTTGTGTAAGAATTAAAAAAAAGGAATGTTATTAAGGGTTTTATGTGAGTCCTCAAGGTTGAAGGAAATCGAGAAGTTTGTTAACTCAAAAATGAGAATAATCGTTGCCGACCATTTTCCTGAATCCTTTTTCTCGAACAGCCTTTATCCCGAACGGTAATTTCCCCGAAAACCGTTTTCCCGAAAGGTCTTTTTATCGAACGGACATTTTTCCGAAAAACCATTTTCCGGAATCTGTTTTCCCGAGGGGTTTTTAATTTTCCCGAACGGGAAATTTTCCTATCAGCCTAATGACTAGAAATGCCATGGTTACGCATCAACCTTTGAATTTTATATCTGAAGAAACCTAATTTGGAGTTTTTACTACGAATCTTCTTATTCAAGACTCTTCTTATACAATTTTTACCATGACTCTTTTTATTGAAGACTCTTCTTATGAAATTCATAAATGCATACAATCGAAAAAGAAGTGAAATCCTAACCGAAATTCGGAAAATAATACTTTCGGGAAGTATTATTGTCTCTCGGGGAAAAATACTTTCAGGAAATAATACGTTCGGAATAATGGCATTTCGAGAAAATGGTCATTCGGGGAAATGACGGTTCGGAAAAATTACCGGGAATCTGGCTTCAGGAAACTTTATTTTTTAACAAAATTTATATCATGAATTTAATTTTGAGCTAAGTTCACGTAAAAAACTAAAATTTGAGAAATTTCTCAAATTCAGTGAATTATACAGAAAAAGTACAATTTAGGAAAATACTGAAAGTCTGAAAAACTTTGAACTCTAAAGCATCGAATTCGAGGAATATGCATAGAGATCTACAATAATACTGAAAAATTTTCAGAATAACACGAAGTTCGGAGGAATATTAAAAATAATAGAATTTTATGAAAAAAAAGGTTTTGGAAAAATTTCATCGAATACCTACGATCTATAAAACTTCGAATTCTACAGTATTAAGTTCCAAAAAAAGTATACAGTAGTCTGTGATAATAGAAAATATTCATTAAAATACTGGAACACGTAAATAAATCTAATAAATAATTATTAAAAATATAAAAGTATAAGGAAACAATAAAACCTAACAAAATCTATATGGAAATCCACAAAAATACCTCACATGTATAAAAACACTAAAAAATAATCGAAAATTTTATAAATACTTTAAAAATACCATGCATAAGAATTTTAATCATAGTCTTAAACTATGGACTTACAATTTTCATTGAAATTTAAAGAAACCTTGAATCTTGAAAAATATTCTTTTGAAAAACTACATGGAAATCCATAAAAATACCAAAAAAATTTAAGTATCAAAAGATCTCGGGAGAAATATTAAAACAAATTGAATGTTATGAAAGGACAGTTTTTTGGAAAATTTTACAGAATATCTACGATCTATAAAACTTCAAATTCTAGAGCATTAAGTTTCAAAATGTTTAATAGCATCTATAATAATACAAAATATTGATAAAAATACTGAAAAATTGACCAAATCTCATAAACTATTTTGAAAAAAACCAAAATACAAAAAGTCAGTGAAACGCAAAAAAATCTATATCGATGCAATTTTTCAACAAATGTATAGCATTGAAAACCAATAAAAATTAAAACTATTGTGCACTGAATTCTAGTGATATAGATATATACAAAAAAAATTTACATTTGGAAAAGAAATACAATTTTCTAAGATTTCATAGACACTAAAAAAATGCGAGAATTAATAGAATTTGATTAATAATAATAAAAATCATGTATAAATAATTTTCTAGAAATTTCAATAAACTTTGAATCCTAAAGCTATTATTCTGAAAAACTACACGGAACTCTATAAAAATACAAAAAAATCTATAGAATTTTACACACTCGAAAGAAATATTTAAAGTTACAGATTTCTTTGGAAAAACTGTTTTCTTGAAAATTTGAACTAATACCTATATGAAATTTAAAATTCTAGAGCATGAAGCTCCAAAATTTTTATACAGCAATCTAAAATAATACAAAATATTGATAAAAATACTCAAAAAAGCCAGAATATCTTAAAAATAGTTTTAAAAAATAACAAAAAACAAAAAATCTATTAACATGTAATTTTTCAAGATACAAATTTTAATTCTAGTGAACTGAATTCTAGAAATATAGAAATGTACAAAAATAACTTACATCCATAAAAATACCTGAAAATTTTTAAGATTTCATAAATTCTTAAAAAATTCGAGGAATACTAAAATTTCGAAAGTATAAAAAATTCATGTATGAATAATTTTCTAAAAACTTGAATAAACCTTGAATACTAAAGCGATTATTCTGAAAATCTACATAGAACCCCATAAAAATACCAGGACGTTGTTCAAACTGTATAAATACAAAAAAAAGAAGTACTGTAAATCTGTATTAAAAAACATGTTAAGTTATAAACAAATGGAAATACTCAAAATCTTTGAAATTCCCAATAGTATAACAATTAATTCTATAAGCCATAAGAACAATCCATAAAAATACGAAAAATTCTTAGAACTATAAGAAAATAGTGCAAAATTTTGTAAATAACATTAAATACGAAAATTTTAGACATCCATGTAAATTTTAAAGTTATTTGAATGTTTTTCCTCAAAACTCAAAAAATCAATATTCCTAATTTTAGACTCCTAGAGAATCGAATTCCAAATAAATCTGTATAAAAATCTACAATAATATCAGAAAATTCTTCAAATTCTATAAATATTAAAAAAGTATAAAAATCACTATCAGTAGCAGAAAATAAAGACCGAAAACATCTCAACCCAAGTCACTCTAAAATCATGAATATCGAATTTAATTACAATAAATACGTTTGTGAAAAACGTGCAAGTCTGGGTACAAAAGTTTTCCTATCTTCAAAATTCAAAATCCGTAAAATTCAGAAATAATAGTACTCTCATTTTTTCCAAAAACCTGTAGTGAAAATTTTTTCTGCCTACGCCCCTGATAAAAACTTTTTTCTAGTAAAACTATCTACTTCGTGAAAATCATCTCACCCGCAAAACATGATTTTCAACTTAAACTCCAGAATCGAAACTTCACAACTTTCATAATTGCAAAATAAACCTAAAAACCGTTGAAAAAAGTCCGAACATCGCTTACAAATCCCGGATTACTGCGCTTTGTGTTTTTTATATCTTTAGAAACAAAACTCTGTCGCGTGAAAAATCGTATTGTGTGTTGCCTTCAAATGAGTCTCAGAGTTCTTTTGCCGTGTAAGCATGTTTTTGGGTGTGAAGTCATCGCAAATGAAGCGTCAATGCAACTCTAATAGACTGTTTTTTTACGTATTTCGTAGATCGTAGTTACGATAACAACTTGTGAATGCCCAGCATCGACAATTCTCCAAGGTCGTGGTACTTTCCGTTTATATGTTACATAATAATCTTAAATCTTGTACTTGGCATATATTCGATGTCTCTATTTTTAGATTGGTTTGGAAAATTACTCGCTCTTTGTAGTCACGTCATTTTTTATTGTTCTTCGTTTCATTCTTCAACGTATGTAGCAAAATCACGTTCTCTCGAAGTAATTACTCGACTTTCATGGAACTCTTCTCTGTTTTATTACAATTTCCTCTTTTTCGAAGGAACCAAGCTACCTTCTTGATGATCCAACTTTTTCATTCACTTCCGATAACGAACACGAAAGTAAAATCCCACTGATGAAACAAGTGTAATGAAGTTAGTTAAAACTCATGTTCGTCAGTTTTTGCAGGAATTCCGAATTTTTGGCATTTTTTCGAAAAGAACATTGAAAGTTGGTATCTAAATGATTGATTATTGTTGAGTTTTGGAATTTTCAGTTCGTTTCAGTGAATTCTACTGAATTTCAAAATTTAATGAAATTTTCATGAATTCGGGAAAAATTCATAATGATGCCTGTGAGAGTGGCTTTTGAGGAAATAATTTTTTTTTAAATATAACTATATAAAAGATGAGTAAGAAACACGTTTATGATGAAATAGAATTTTTTTTAAAGTACCTCATCTTCGAAAAATCAAAATAAAAATTTCTTTCATAACCTCCAAATCCACGAAAAATTTTTGTAGTTTAGGTTTGATGATACCTGAAAAATATTTCCAATATACTTTAATTGAAATATATAAATATATAAATAAATAAAATCAATTAATTAAATTTATGATAATAAATTGAGAATAATTAATAATAAAACAATATAAAATAATTCAAGCTTTTATAATTAATATAATTTGATTTTAAATACTCAAAAAAACTAATGCACAAATAATTATAGAATTATAATGAATTATTTTAATTATTAGAAATTGAATGGAAAATATTGCAATACATTATTAAATTCAATATTAAGTAAATTTTTTTGAAAATAGAAACTTAAAAAGAATAATAGATTTACACGTTTGTGACAAAATGGGATTTTTTCAAAGTACCCTATTTTCGAAAATTTTGAAATATTTTTATTCATAACCTCTAAATCCACGAGAATTTTTGTAGTGTAAGTTCGATGATACCTATAAAAATTTCCAATATACCATAATTGAAATATATAAATATAGAATTTAATATTTTGAATAATTAAGAAAACAATAATTATTTAACTGAATAATTCATTATACAATTAATGATATAATTGAAGTTACTTATTGATGATTCAATTTATTTATTAAATACTCAAAAAAATAAAAAAAACGGTAAACAAATAATGATTTCCGGTCATTTTCCCGAATGATTATTTTCCCGAAACGCCATTATTCCGAACGTATTAATTCCCAAATGGCTATTTTCTCGAAAGCATTTTTCCCTGAACGAGAATTTTTCAGAAAGTATAATTTTCCGAATTTCGGTTGGAATTTCACTTTTATTTCAATTGTATCCATTTATGAATTTCATAAGAGTATTCAAAAAAAGAGTCACGGTAAAAATTTGTAATTTAAAAATAGTAAATTTTATTTTAATTTTCGAATTTAAAAATTCAATCTTAGAATTTAATTTAATAATTTAAAATTTTTATTACAATTTTAAAATTTAAAAATTGTAAAGGCGAAACCATTGCATTTCTAGACATTAGGCTAATAGGAAAATTTCCCGTTCGGGAAAATTGAAAATCCTTCGGGGAAATGGATTCGGGAAAATTACCGTTCGGGAAAATGGTCGGAAACGACAAATAATCGTTAATTATCAATAATATTCATAATTAATTCAATTGTAATAATTCTCATAAATTTATTATATCAACATATGTAATTCAAATTTTTTTTAAAAATATAACCTCAAAAAGGATGATTGATATACACGTTTATGACAATTCAAGATTTTTTCAAAGTATTTTATCTTCCAAAAATTTGGAAAAATTTGTTTTCATAACCTCCAAATTCACGAAAATTTTCGTAGTTTGATTCGGTGATACCTGAAAAAAAGTAGGAATTATTTATTCCATCGAAGCCCAGATTGTGTACTCAATTATTAATCGCTAATAAATTTGCAATACTACTTTTATTAATGTATAAGAATCATAATGAAATCGTATACAAAGTGTTTCAACATTATAACTCCTACAGTTTTCAAGATATCATTAAAGTTAAACTACCAAAATTAGCGTAGAATTTGAGGTTACAAATGATAATTTTTTAAAAATTTCCAAAGATAGGATACTTTGAAAAAAATACTATTTTAGTACAACTATGTATATTACTTATCCTTTTTGAGGTTATAATTTCATTTCATAATTTGAGGTTTTAATTTTGAGGTTATAGAACGTAACATAACTACATTGTATAAAAAGTATTTAAACCTATATAACTTCTTCAGTTTTCAAGGTAAAATCAAAGTTAAACTTTCAAAATTTGCGTGAATTTTGAGGTTATAAATGACAAATTTGTCAAAGTTTCCAAAGATGGTAAACTTTGGAAAAAAGTCCCATTTTGTTACAAATATATATATCACTCATCCTTTTTGAGGTTATGTTTTCGAAAAAATGTGCATACTGTTAACTAAGTTATCATTTTTTTTAAATTCTGTAGAGTGCACAGAATTAGACTGAAAATTCTTTAACTCTACAAGTAATCATTATTCAAAATCATCTACCAATCTTCAAAATTTCAAAAATATCAGAGACATAACCTGTTAGTCGTGGCAGATTTGGCATGGAACGCCCAAAATATGATAGTAATTACAAAAATGGAGTTTTCGAGTTCCATTATTAAAAGTTGATATTTTCAACTTTTAAAGCAGGAATGAAATACAGGAAAAGTGGACTGCAAACAGCATTCAGCGGTGGTGTACGTGAACATAAGTCGAATAGTTTGTCCAAGCGAGAGACACGTCGCGGTGCATGCTAACGAGAGCCATTGGGGCGGCGAACCCCGGGTTTGAGGTTGTTGCTTCGATTGTTGCCGGTCGCTGTTTGATGTGATGCGGGATTTTTTCGATAATTTCAAGCGCGTATGCCGTAATTTGATGGAGACACTCGGGCTTGTGATTGAAGGACAGTGAGTGAGATCAAAGATGCTCTGAAAAATTATTATATTAAAAATTCCAGCTTTTCCCCATTTTTTCCGATTGAAGTGTAATTTTTTTCGAGCTCGTCTAAATCTCTACTTTCATTAAAATATTGATTATCAGACTTGAGAATTTACGCGAAAACCAACCATGCAAACATGAAACGAACATTACTCTTAATCCCCAACTATAACAAGTTTCTCACGTGTACACTTGCTGTGTGTTCATTGCCTTGCACGTTACAAATCCGAGCATAAAAATGTAATGATAACCTCACGTAGCGTTGGAGCTTTTGGGTAAAGATCGTAAAAGCTCAAATTTCTGCAGTTAAGAGATGACAGTATGAGCGTTTCGATATAAAAATATACATGAAAAATATGACTCTGGGTATTCATACTGCAAGAATGAAAAGTTGTGGAGAACAATAAAATTTTTGTTTCACACTAGATACGAACAATTTCGATTTTTATCTCTCAAAAAAAGTAATAGTAATTTTGTCAAATATCTTCTTTTTTAAAATCATCTTTTTCCATATTTTCGCTTTTTTCCAACCTTCGCAATCACAAACGATCGAGATTATCTAAAAATATAGCACAGCATCGAAACGATTTCATTTTTGAATGGTCACGGTTTACGGAACGATGGTCTCCACAAGTCACGCAGATAAACACGTGTACAGCGGGAAATAATCCCAGCGCGTTCAAGCGCAGCAACAATTTTTTTATCAAAAATAAAACACGCTTGCGTAGCATCGAACATTCGATGTTTCAGCGATGGTGCGTACAAAATAAACATTCAAAGCTTCGACTTTGTACATAGAAACCGTGAAAGCGCTTTTTTACGCGTCGCTGCACATGCACAGGATTGTCATATCACGCGTTGTAAATTTATCCAGCTAGAGGATTAATTATATTGTAAAAAAAAAAACCAGGGAACAATGGTCGAGTCGAAAAAAATCGCAAATACAAATAGCTGTTTGCAACAAGTGCCGACAAATGAAATGAAAACTCGATAAGGATTTTACATAACGAGGTTAACGCAGTGAAAATCCGCGGCTGTTGTCACACATCGACGTTCGGGTGTTGCAAACGTTATTTTCCCTTCAAAATTAAGTATAGCTTGGGGCACTAATTTTCCATCATCAAATAGAAAGCAAAAACAACGAGAATTCATTAGCGAGTTTTCCACAATGCACAAATCATTTGTGAAAAAAGCAGTAACAAAATGGCACACTTGTTTTAGAAACACCAGACTTCCGTATAGAATAAATTTACGATCTTGGTCAAATCGACAGTTTTACCGAAACGTGACCTTCGGTGAAATTTTTATTTTTGATGTAGTATAGTATGTACACGGTCACTATGTTATTACAGAGTAAATGTAATAAAAATGTTGAAGAATTGAAGAAATTTTTTTCGAATAAATTAATTAATGAAATTCTAACCTTCTTGAAACATTATTTGTAAATTTATTGACTAATATTATTTATTATACTAAATTACATTTTAATTCTCTTATGAAATATTTTATTCAATCATAGCACTGTTGAATTAAATAATTTCAATAAATTAATATATAAATAAATAAGATAAAATATGATAATGAACATATATTTATTCTGTGTACACTTTATTATATATGTTTATTATAACTTTATTGTATATAATTCAAATATATTATATTTATGATGAGAATTATATTCAATAACGTATACTCATACTTTTATAAATATACATGTAATATATAATATATATGTTTATGTTTAATGCGTATGAATATATTATTATATATTTAATATCTAAAAAAAATTGAATCATTAAATCATTTCAATTAATCATATTTGATTAGATTTACTAAATTAGTTAATGAGATTATATTTTATTGAATATGAAGAATAATTATGAACTTGACAAATTCATTAATTAAAAAAGAACTTGAATATTCACTGTCAGTTATAACAACGTACCGTAAAAATGAGAATATTGTCTATATTTTGTTTTAATGCATTACTTGCTTGTCAATAGTGATTTTCAAATATTGAAACGAGATTTTCAATTAAAATAGCTGAGTTAATAAAAACTCATATTGAAAAACGATTATAAATTAACCAATAACACGTTAATTTGGAATTTAAAATTGAATCTACCTCTACGGAAAAAACACTTAAAAAATTAAATTCAGTTCGAACTAAAGTGTAATTTAATACTCAATTTTAAATTTTTAAAGAAACTCAACTTTAAGAATTATTGTAACTTCGAGTTTACTTTCTGAAATTAGAGTTTTATATTAAAAATTATTTTACAACATTCTTTCTCTGAATAACTGGCATTAGTATTGATAAATCAATAAATTGAAATTGAGTTGAAATTGAATTGAAATTGAATTGAAATTGAATTTTTTTCAAAACTTTTAATTCAGTACATAAACATGAAGTTCAATCAATTTACAGAAATTTGATATTAAATATATTATTTGATATTTAAATTCATGAAGTTCAAATTTCTTTATTATGGAATTTCATTTAAGATTACAGTTCAGTTTTCAATTTTAATATAATAACAATAACAACAATTGTCAATTAATGAATAAAAAATTAATACTTCAAGTATATTTTTGACAAATTGTTTGACTGATTATGAGTTGCTAAGTAGAATTCGTCAAGAAATCGTCAGTCAGTAGAAAAACTCAATATCAAGTCAATCAGTAGAATATATCAACAATTAGTCTGTCAATGGAGCAAATCAACATTTTTTGGTTATAAATTTACACTAAACTCAATTTGAGTTAATAGATAAAAATCAACTAAAAAATTTAAGTTCCGTAATAATAACATACACAATTTATTGTTATCAGTTTTCTATGAACTCAATTATCTTCAACCCAAATAATTTTTTTTCCAGAATATTCACATTTCGAATGAATTATCAATTGTGCAGTGTCTTTCATGGAATCTTTAAATATTTATTGTTCCTTTTTTTTGTCAACAAAATCTAAAAGAAAACATGTACAATGCAGTCACATACAACTCATATATACTAATTAGAACAAAAATAATGAATTGAATGCTCGAATTTGTCCAAGTTTGATCGATGTGCAAAAATTAAACTTGATATTTTATATTTTATAATAAAAATTTGAGAAATTTGGAATTTGATTGAATTTACAATTATAATTTTTATTATAGTTTGAACTACGAACGTCATTAAAGAATTTTAAATTGAATAAATAATGATGAATTTAATATAAAAATTAGAAAAAAAAATTCAAAATTTAAATTTTACGGAAATACCTATAAAAATACTTTTAAAGAAAATATATCAAAGTTTAATAGATTTAATCATATTTAGTAAGAATAATTTTCAGTGATAAATTAATAAATTTTCAGTAAAATAAAAAAATTAATTTTCACTCAAGAAAAGTAATGTAGAAATAAATATTTTCAATTATAAATATGAAATATACAATAATATAATAATAATAGATAATTAATTAAAGAATAATTATATGAGTAAATAAAAGAAGCATTGATTAATTATTTCTCTTCTTAATTTTATTATTATAATATAATTTTCATAATGATATATTTAACATTATATGTAATAAAAATTTTTCTAATTATAATTTAATCATATAATTTCTCTAATTTAAATAAATTATATCAGTTATTTTCTAAAATTATATAAAAAGTAATATAAATATTAAATATTATGTAATTTTCATTTTAAAATAATTTTGATAATAATATATTTATAAAAATAAAATTTTTTATTATTTCAAATTAATAATTATTAATTATTAATTATTAGTTAATTATGATTAATTATTAATTATTCATTATTATTATTATATTACTAATTATAAACAATAAATTACAAATAAATATAAAATAAAAAACAACTTAACCCGATTTCCATTCCAAAAAATTCAATTTTTTTTCCGTACTGGTAGCAACTTATCACGATTATTATCCAAATTTTTGAATAATAATCTTCACCGAGCATCTTGGTAATGTTGAACAAAAAGATGCAGTTATACCGTGAATACAGGGATTTCCCTGGTGGTGCAAATCGTCGCCAGCCACAACGGCAACGACACCACCGCCACCGATATCGAGCTCTGGTTCGGCTTCCGGTTGTGCCTCTGGCTCCGGCACCCAAGGAGTGCTACTTTGTCCACGCACCCTGGCTCAAGTTCGCCGTACCAGGCTCCGTCGAGCACTTACTGAAGCCACGGCTGAAACTGTCAACTACGTCAAGACGGTGGGAATTCATATAATTTATAATAACGAGTATGCGACTCTCAGAGAAGGATGTATTTTTTGAATGCTGCACGGAGAAAAAAGGATTTGTTATATCAGCAAAAAAATGGGCTGTTGGAACATGACTTGATGGAACGAATTTTTTTTTGCAGCAGTAGCTTATTTTTTGTTGCAAAAGCATGATCATTATGCATAATAATTTATAATTTTAATTTATAATTATTGATAATATGGAATAATTATGTATAATTGATTATAACGTATACGTTTTTGGATAATCTAATAATTCCTTTGATAATGTATCAATCAATCATGTTTTTTTTTATATTATCATCAGTATCATCAGTGTGAACTAAAAATTCAATTACTTATTTTATTATTATGTACATCACGTATTTATATTATTATGTATATTATTGTACTATAATTATTTATGATTGTTTTTGATTGATAAATAATCATAATTATTAAACATTGATTATGATAATTATATCAGATTTTGCATAAAATTATATCGCACAAAAATTAATAAAAAATATTTATTGAGGCAATGAATAAAAAGCTACTACATGGAGAAAAATAGTTTGGTTACAGCAACCATTGATTAAAGAAATTCGTACCAACTAAAGTTTTGGGTACTACAATCAAAACTTCGGGTATGACAACTAAAACTTCTGTTATAGCAACTAATACTCAATTCTTATGACTGATATTAAGGTCGCAATAAACAATTATTTTGCTATCATACCTAAAGTTTTGGTTATAGTACTCAAAACTTTGGTGGGCTCATATTTTACTGAATGAATGGTTGCTGTAACAACAAATTTTTCTCCATGTACTTATTATCGTTACATCATTATGCATAATCGATATTTTCTTAGATAGATAATTATTTATCGTTATCAACTTATGCGTTGTAATTACAAATTTATAATTATTTATGATAATTTATGTATCAATATACAAAATTTTTAAGAAAAAATCATTGTTATTTAGGATTTTTTTTTATTTGAAACATGTGATATTTTCATATTTATCGATATCAATACATATATTTTATTTTCAAATTATTTATTAATGTAAAAGTTTTTCTCATATGTAGAAAAATATACTACTATTATTGGTAATTTTTTTATATTATATTATAATTATGGAATAACATTATTATCTATAGTACAAAATTTTTATTTGGAATTAATTATTATTATATATTATCAGTTAATATATTATAATCATTTTGCATTATTTTTATATCTCTATGCATAAAAATCCATTGCACAGTATAAGCAAAAAATTTTGGTTGAGGCAACAAAAAAAGAGCTACTCTTAAATAATTAATATCTCATAATGCATATTTTTGTATTATAATGCATAATTGATATATTATTAGTATAATAATAATTATTAATAAATATTTCATTTTCATTATACGATATTATTCAGAAAAATTTATCGTTATATTTAATAATGTTTACTATAAATAAAATTATGTCCAATAATTCAAGTATGTTATTAAAAATAAAAATTAATATATGAGTTCCTAAACGAATGACATCTTTCGAACTATTTTATTATGAAATTCAATTTCAATAAAATAATTTGATGTATAAATTTAGAAATTTATTAATTTTTTTTTTTTAATAACTTCAATGATTTATATAATTAATTTTATAATATTTGAATGAAAATATTTAAATAATCTAAAATAGTGTTACATATATATCATTATTATTATTACATGTGTAATATATAATTATTATTCATTTTTATTCATTATCATATTCTATTATATTTATGACAACATTATTATTTATAGTGTTTTACTCATTGATAAACTATAAATCATGATTATTTTCATAATATTATTAGTACAATAATAATAATTATTATTCATGATTATTTCTTTTTCATTATATGATATTATTTAGAAAAATTCATCACGTTTTTTAAAAGTGTTTACCATAAATAAAATCATGTCACAATTATGCAAGTATGTAATTAAAAAATAAAAATAAATACATCAATAAAAGAATGACATCTATCTAATTATTAAATCATAAAATTCAATTTCAATGAAAAAATTTAATGTATAAATCTAATAATTTATGATATATTCATTTTCATAATTGCTTCAACGATTTATTTAAATTATTCAATAATATTTGAATAAAAATATTCAAATAATCTAAAATAGTGAAACATATATATTATTATTACTGTTAAATGTATATTATATAATTATTATTCATTTTTATCGATTATAATTTTCCATTATATTTATGACAACATTATTATTTATAGTGTTTTACTTATTAATATATTCTAAATCGTAATTAATCTCATAATATTATTTATTAAATAATCTTGATCAATATATACTCATCACGAATAGTTATCAATTCATTATGCATAAAATTACATTGCACAGTTACAGAAAAAAAATTTGTTCAAGCAACAACAAAATATGTAACTGCTGCTAAAAAAATTCGTTTCGTCAATATTCTGTTGAAACAGCTCATCTTTTTTCTTAGTAACTACATTCCTTTAAAGGGTTATGAGCAAGCATGTAGTATTTATACTGTTCCATACAGTAATTGAAAAACATGTGACTTTCAGCGTTAAATGATCCTTTTACAAAGTCATTTTTTACAGAGCATAAATATTTCGTGCTTACAACTCATCGCGTTCAAAAAATCGTCCTTCTTCGTGGAGAGAATAACGTACGATTGGAATCAAAGAATCGTAGTATTCTCTCTCCGCGAAACAACGGCAGGTACAAAATTTGGCAGCAATTCCGAATGCAGCGTGTCACGATAGTCGAGATTCAGTCGTTGAGAGCGATTAATGGCAGTTGAGTGTCTCGCTATTAAACTCGAATCAGCTGCACGCGCCATTTGTTCTCGAACATCTGACGCACTGCAGACGCGGATTGGCACCGAAGCCGTGTTCCTGTTGGGTGCATCTATGTCCGTACGCTTTAGCAAAACAATTACACTGTAAATCACAGACATTGAGACATATATATTTCTCTTACACTTCCCTCAATCGTCTCCCTCACTTGCACGACAGTGCCCGCTGTTTTTAACCCTTGTATTTAGTTACAGCACAGTGGTCTATAAAAAGAGGTGTAGGCAGAAATAACTTTTTTTTTATTCAACATAATTCAACGATACAATTTCTTCTTTGGAAAAGATAATGTTGAAAAAAAGAAATGTAATTTTGTATGTAAAAAGAAATATGAAAATTGTGATGAAAAAAATAAAATTATAGGAAACGAATTCAATTAGAATATATTCAAAATTATGAATTTAGAACATTTTAACTATAATATAGATTATTCGCAAAAATAACATATACATGGAAGTCCCATAAATTTGCGTCGTGCACTGATAAATGCATAATTTAATTAAATTATTCATGTAAAAAAATCGGCATATAAATTGTTCAACTTGTGTATTATTTTTTTATTTCAATACCAGGTCTTAAAATTAAGAAGTTTTCATAAGTTAATATAAAAAATATAAATACACATATTTCAAGTCTTTGACAGATTTTCAAATTTTTGAGTCATATGTTTTCAATAAAATTGTGTTGTATTTTCTTGTATTTACATACATTCTTAGTATTCCTACGGATCGCTGTGTAAATTTCTAGAATCGAACGTTATGCTACAGAAAATTTCAACAATTTTTATGATTAAAAATGTTTTTTCATGAAACAATAACTTTTACATATGTTATAAAAAAATTTTTTTAATGTTTATAGAATTTAAAGAATCTCCTTAACTTAGAATGATTTTCTATAGAGATTTCTAGCAAAATTTAGAACTATTTGTTTTAGGTATTAGATTTTTACCAATTTTCTGAGTTTTAATAAATTTTCAATATTTCTCACATTTTTTTGGTATATATGAAACTTTGAAAATTTATTTTCCATTTTCTTAGATTACTAAAATATTTTTCGTTGCTACAAAAATTTTTTAAAGTCAATGTTCTAGAATTTGATTTTGATTTATTTTCAGAAATTTTATAAATTACTAGGAAAGTTACATTTACATAAATTTTATAGTAAGTTACAGTTATTTCGTGATTTCGTATATTTTTATTATTTTTAAGATATTGTTTTTTTTTATTTATACAGATTTATTGAATTTCTTTACATTGCTTTTAACGCTTTTAAGAATTAACTGAACTGGAAGTTTTAAAAATCGAAGGTAATTGTTAAAATTTTTCAGAAAAAGTTTTTTCATTAAATTTATTTACTTGTAGTATTCCTTTGGAGTTTATAAAGATTCTTTGATATTTTAATGAATTAGCATCTAGTTTTTTAGAATTCTATACTTGAATCTTTCAACTTTTCAGATTTTAAAGATAATAGTTCATGTTAGTTTTTCTTTATTCATTAATGAATTTAGATAATTTTTCAAATTTTCATTTTTTATGTTATCTTAGCAAAAAAACTTATAATAATATTTAGTTATTGAAAAAATTCTTCTGAGGTTAAGATTATTGTGTTTTCAAATCAATGATTTTCATTTGCTGTATTGGTAATAATAATGAACTTCTAATTGAATTAAATAAATTGAATTAAATTTAAGAATTCGATGCTCGAGAACTTGAAGTTTTATAGATCGTTTGTAATAGATTGAGATTTTACAGAAAAAAGTTCTTTCATGAAATTTTGGAACTTATAGTATTTCTTTTGGGTTTCCAAAGATTTTCTGATATTTTTATGAATTTGTATCTAGCTTTTCAGAATTCTGTACTTGAGTATTTCAACCTTTTAGATTTTGAAGATTATAGTTCACGAAATACGAAACCATTTATTCTGTTTTCTAAATTTCAAAAAACAAATTTTAAATAATTTTTATTCGTTCTCTTGCCAATAATTAACCTGAAATTAAATAAAATCAATTTAAATAATTGACTCCAAAACCCCTGCCTACGCGCCTGTCTATACCACTCTCGATCGAATGAAAAGAAGAATTTCGATGTTATCATGAACCTCGATTTCCATCTCAATTTTCAAAAATACTCAACTTTTTCATCATTTACTCCTAAGAAAACATTTTTCATGAATAAATCGAATTTACTCTTTATTCTCGAGAAATTGCACCGCAGATAAGCACCTGTACGAATGAATTTTTTTTGCTATTAGTCGAGTAGAAAACATCCATTCAGAGCTGGTTTTCTCGCTTTTTCATCGACGAAAAAGTTCTTTTAGTCCACGTCAACAAAAGAAATCGATTGGGTAATCGGACGATTATTTCCCACTTTAGGAAGGAATTGTAGACGCGTGAACCTGCGGGTGTTCAATTCCGAGACGTCAGTGTACTTTGGTCCAGGTTTTTTTTTTTTATAAAGTACCTCAAAGCAGAAGAAAAGCATAAAAATGATATTCGAGTTTCCCCGACCGAAAAGTTAAACAAAACGAGGAAATAAATCACCGACCCAATTTCCATCGTGTTTGAGTTTCACCACCAGACATTCACTGAAATATTGCAAAAATTTCAATAAAAAAAGTAGGTACTTTAATGTGAAAAACGTCACGTATCATGCGACTTCTTCGTATGAAAGCCAAAACGGATTGAAGGACGATGCGCAATATTTATTGAATACGTTTTTCGCGCCACTGAATTTTTAATATCACTTTCCGTGCCCCGAGAAGGAATGCCACGGGAATCGATAACCCGACACGCCGACTTGGTAGTAAAATTAGTTCAAGGGTTTCGGGACTGCAATTCTTGCAGTGTATTATGCAGATACCGACTGTCTTGAAGAATGACAGTCTCTTATAATCTGACTGAAATTTCGAGTCCTACCGTGCAAATCCTCAGGCTGCGAAATAAACCACGAATTTCGTAATCTTCACGGAAAAAACATTATGGTTATAACATGCTCAATTGAGGTGTGGTTGTGACAACCACAGCAATAGTGTTGTTTACTCTTCTTTGGAAGACAATTACTGTGCGGGTGTGACAACCACACAAATCAAGCTGTGATGCAACTGCGATGTAGGTGCAGCAGTCACTTGATTGTACTTGTATGACAATTACTGCGTGATCATTATTTATTTATTTATTATTCAGCCATATCATTGATTTGAACATATTTGAATAATCATGATTGTCGTTTGTTTACTTATAAACCATAGAAATTAATAACAAAACATCGTAACCTCAAAACATGATCTGCTAGGCCTTTATCGATGCATATATATTATCACGTACGTCCATAACAATTAATTAACAGTTTTCTTTTAAATACTCTGACGAGGCTCCCCAATCCAATAGTTCTCAGGAATTCCTCTCATTCTTTATTCATTTTGTGACACTATCCCTGCTGAAAAAATCCAAATGGAAATCCAAATGGCTTTTAGCTATTTAGCAAATTGGCAAATTAGCTCGGTCCAAATAGAAATCCAACTAAATTATTAGAAAGGGTTTTGATGAAAATCTTATCGGAAATCCTACTGCATTTCTACTTGTAAATCCGAATAGAATTCCATTTGGAAATCCATTTTGGAATCCAAATAGAATTCCATTTGGGAACCCATTTAGCTCGGTCCAAATAGAAATCCAATTAGAATATTAGAAAGGGTTTTAATGAAAATCTTATCGGAAATCCTACTGCATTCCTACTTGGAAATCCAAATGGATTTCCATATGGAAATCCAAATGGAACTCCATTTGGAAACCCAGTTAGCTCGGTCCAAATAACAATCCAACTGGATTATTAGGAAGGGTTTTGATGAAAATCTTATCGGAAATCCTGCTGAATTTCTACTTGGAAATCCATTTGGAAATCCAAATGGAATTCCATTCGCAAACCCATTCTGCTCGATCCAAATAGAAATCCAACTAGTAGATTATTAGAAATATTTTCTAATAATCTAGTTGGATTTCTATTCGGACAGAGCTAAATGGTTTTCCAAATGGAATTCCACTTGGATTTCCATATGGAAAGAAGAAAGTTCCATGAAGAACTTTCTATATTTCACTTCTCGTATGACACGGTCTGCGAAAGGCAACTTACAACTCCCGTTGCCGATCTCTTCACTTATTCTCACTACTATCTACATGCGGGTTAAAGCACTCGGTAGTCACCTAGCCGCGGTGGCCCGAAGCCTCGCTCGCAGCGCGGGAAAATTCAAATGCGCCTGAAAACGCAGAATGACGCGGGTGCTTGGAAAAGAAAAAGAAAAAACGTCGAGCGCGGTCGACGTATAACAAACCTTTCCTAATAATCTAGTAGAATTTCTATTTGGACCGAGCTAAATGGGTTTTTAAATGGAATCCCATTTAAATTCCCATTTAGATTCCCATTTGGAAATCCAAATGACCAGCCCAATTGAATTTCCAAACCAAATTTCCATTTGGATTTTTTCAGCAGGGTAAACATTCACTATTAACGCGGTTGTAAGCAGTTGTAAGCGTCGTAAGTCAACACACACATTTTAAGGTTGGTGCAACTTGGACGAATGTCTGTCTCAACGCCACAATGTAGTAATCACAACCACAGAACTTAGTTACTGTCGTAATAGATGTCACAACTGGATAAGGTTGCAATGATGACTTTGTGTATAGTTCATGCAATTATTTGAAACATACATATAGAATTTGATAAAACTACCCGTATAAATAACTGTAGCTAGAAAAAATGTTAAGGCACAAAATTTTGAAGGTTGTTAGATCTTTTATAGCCGCAAACCTCTCTATTAAGGTATTATAACCACATCAGTTTTTTCTGTTTTCATCGCCGAAAACGAATTCGAAATCATTCTTTTTTTTGCCGGAAAATAAAGTGGATTCGCAGCGATCGATTAACGTCGGGAAAAAGATGCTAAGGCGTGATAAATCTCTTTCAGTAGCGGTCTTTGACTTCTGCTCAGAAAGGTTTCCGTACAAATCGAGTATTGAGAGCAGGCTTAGAATGAAAAAGCCACTGATCTGAATTATAACTGGATCGGCAATGCCGTCCTCCCACTCTTGGTCTCACGAGGGGTTTGATCGTCGGCCATCTTGGTTGATCTTGGTTT
>JAPYZL010164841.1:0-12228 GCA_030522825.1 Platygaster orseoliae
GTAATTGACGATTTTATATTCTTTTGTCCTTTTTTTGATGATAAGACATTGTTATTGTTAAAGAATGTTTTTTAAAGATCCTGATGAGGGCCCCATGAGTGGCCGAAATATCGATATCACAATAAATTTTTAAAACTGCGACCATAGCTCTGAGTGATCATTTTTCCTACTTCATTGAATGAATATACTATATAGTCTTGGAAATGACAGTATTCATGAAAAACTGAGAATTATTAGAAAATACTAATTTTCTAGCAGTCTGTAAAATAACGAAATCCTACATTGATGTAATTTTTTTATTGTTTATGAAAATACTAAAATTTCGAGTTGTAAGAATAATATACAAAAATTTATTTTAATATGCTAAATCCACAAATCTTTAAAATACTTATTCTAGAAATGCTGGAAATCTCACAATTCAGAGAAATAATAAAAAATTCTAAACAATTTCTGGAATATTATGAAATACTGAAAATAAAAAAAATTGATATGAAAAATTCATTTCGATATAATTTCCTGTGAAAGTCATGAAATCACGGAAAATCGGTAATTTTTTAAATTCTTGAGCACTGAATTTGTAAAATCTATGAATTACTGTACGAAAATACCCAAAAATCCTTGAAATATAATAAACACTTAACCAAACATACTGGACATTTTAAAATAATAGATATAAATGAAGACAGTTTTTTCTGAAAAATATTATAGAAAACACAAAAAATTCATAAAATTTGAAGTTTTATAGAATCAAGTTCTGGAAATCTGTATTAAGAACTATTAAAATTCTAGAGATATAATAACTGTATAAATGCTATTACTATACATATACAGATATAATTTTCTTAAAAATATATGAAATTGATACCAATTTATTAATCTTGAAATCCTCTAGAACTAGGTAGTTTAATGCTGTAAAAATAAAAAAAAAACGATACTAGAAAAATATAAAATACAGTAAATTCGAGGCAACTTTTTATTGAAAAATGACATAAACAATCAATTCTACTTATATGAAATTTTCAATTCTGGAGCTTCAAATCCACAAATATATATAGAAATCTATAAAAATTTCAGGAAATCCACCAAATTTTATAACTAGTAAAGAATATGATAAATGTTATAAATACTTGCATTGATTTTCACAATTTATCATATTTCAAATATTTTTAAAGTTTACTGAGAAATCAATATACTCATAGATTTATATTCATATATTTCATAGCTTACTAGTTTTTTTTTTGTATTTTTCGTATATTTTCAATATTTATACAATTTATTGATTTTCCAGATTAAAATAGATTTCTTTATCAAACAATAGAGTAAGGTGTTTAAGAATTCAAAATTTTATAGTTTTTTTAGTATATCTATGAATATTTGGAAGACATATATTTGTTTTTAATGAATAACTAGTATGTACTTTTAGTTTACCAAATTTTTAATAAATACTGTAGAGTTTGTAGAATTTTCTAGTATTTTTAATGATATATATTATTTTTGTTGATTGCTTCATAAATTTAGCGAATATCGGCTCTTGAAAAATAAGTGCGAGTACATATATCAGTTGAACTCGAATATGTTGTTTTTTTTTTTTTTTAATAATTATATCGAAATATTGCAGAAAAATTCCCAAGTTTTTCGAAAATTCTCGGTTTGAAAAAATGCAATAGTTTGTTGAAATATTCTTCCATATATTTTTGAAATTCTTTGCTGGGTTTGAAGTAACGCGTTACCTTACAGAAATTTCCTTTCTTTGTCGTTTTTTTGAAATTATTCAGAATAGGATTTTAGTCTCCCAATTGTAAATGTTAAAAAAATAATAAAATTAAATATAGCATAACTATTTTTTGTATAAATATAAATTAAAACTGCACATTCCTAGTGATTATAATCTTATAAAAACCTTTAAAAAAACATTTTTTTGCAGAAATTCTTATACAAAGTTTTTTATGTAATATATGAATCAAAGTAAATTAATATAAAAAAAACTTATGAATATTAAAAAAAGTTCATAAGATTGGAAAACTTTCCTAAAAATATCAAAGATTATAAAACACGTACATAGCTCAAATTTGTTTTTTTAATTAACAATTTATATCGTATTTTTCTATTATTATATTAATATATTGTAAAGACTATTTTTATAAATTTTTTACCATTTTTTAATGCAAGTGTAAGAGAAATTTTTGGTTACAGCAACCATTGATTTAGTAAAATATTAGCTCACCAAAATTTTGGGCAGTACAACCAAAACTTTAGGTATGATAACCAAATAATTTGTTATTGCAACATAAGTATCAGTCATAAAAATTGAGCATTAGTTGCTATAACACAAGTTTTGGTTGTAGTACCCAAAACTTTGTTGTGTCCATATTTTACTAAATCAATGGCTGCTGTAACCAAACCATTTTTTCCAAAGAATTTTTCGTATCTCTTGCATGGTTTGTCTAGCTATAAATGAAAGATATTTGAAATATCTTGGAAATTTGTATAATATTTGTAAACTGTTAGAAAAATGTTACACATAATGTAATATCAGTTGTTGCTTGAATCACGAGCATCTATTTATAACAAATATTGATCATGCACACAGATACTGAAGCCATCAGAAAAAAAGGCTAAATATCAGTACGCAGGAATGAATGTGGCCCAGGGTGGGAGGCCGTCGACGCCGCAAAGGACGCCGATGAAAAAAAAATGACCGCCTTCAGCCGACCTTGAGACGATGGATTTTCGTTTCTGCCGCGCCCTCGCGACCTTCCTCTCAAATTGCGTCTAAAAATCGATGAAACCAGCACGTGAGAAGATGATGTGAAAAAAGACGATCGTCTAATAAATAATCGTCTGAAGAAATGTCTATTGAAAAATCACTTGTTAAACATAATTCGATCGTTTTTCAAAAAGATTTTTATTTCTCGACGACCGATTGAGGTGGAGTCGAGAAAAAAAAACATTTACATTGGTTGTCTTTTTTCGAATAATTTCCTAACGTGCGTACAAAAACTTTGATAAAGCCTGGATACATGTTACTTAGGTAAGGGGGAAGATTGTGTTTGTGTGATTTATTTATTAGCTCGCGAACTTGACAGTTTAAAGTTTCGCGGGTTACTTATACTTGTTCCATTTCTGGCGCCAAAGGTGAGAAAATTTGTTTGTTGCTCGGTTACTGGATATTTTTTAAATTGTGATTTCGAAGATAATGTAATTGTTTTCATAATATAAGAGTAGGTGTTGATGATTTTCCGAGGCATGGGATTTTGCAATTTTCGATTTTGGATGGAAAACGCCGTGCATTATTTTTTCATCAATTTTTGAGTACGTTTTTCTTGTTTTTTAAAAAATAAGTATCATATAAAAATTGGAGAAGTGTGATTTTCCATTTTCATTTTTTTCAGTTTTGCACTTTTTTTTGATTTTTTAAAAATTCAGTATCGGCAATCACAAACAAGTGCTCTTTCGGGATATGTTTTGATTTTTCATGAATAATATTTCTCGTTGATTAGGTTTTTTTTTTCTTTGTATGATTTGAAAACATGCAAATATTATTTTCGAAAACGTACTAATAATTGGTGAACCAAAAACGAAGAATTGAAGCGTGTACATAGTAGCTTTCTCATACGTCTATATTTTTCGAACATAAGGTATTGCATTTGAGATTAGATTTTCTAATACTAACTTGCGTCATACAGATTGTTTATCTTCTAAACTAAATATTTATCAACAAAAAAAGCATAATTTTAATGGCTTAAGTATTAACTTGTTAACTCGACAGGTGAATCAAGGAATTCATAACACACTTTGCGAATTCTGACAAAAATTTTATATTGTTTCATTCAAGATTTTATTTTGTTGGTCCGATGAATTACTTTTTATGTATTTTTTTGTTCTCTTTTCGTGAATTATTCTTAGTATTGTACTTGATTTAACGTGGAAAATACGGGTGGATATCTATTGTACATAAATTTTTTGTACATACAGATTTTTTTGCAGCAATCGATTGTGCATATTATAATTATTTACATTCTTCAAAAAATCATATCTTTGTTGAAAATGTAATTATTGATAATAACTACGTTATGATAATTTTTCTATAATTATGAAAAAAATCATTCCAAAATACTTGTAAAAAATACCAATACTTTCTTGTACTGCTGATCTGGATCCCTAATGATTTTGACACTTATAAAAACAATATACAAATTTGTATAAGATCGACCTTATAAAATTCTTATAAGAAAAACTTTTTTTGTAATAGTAAGCTTAAAAAAACCTCATAAAAAAGTGTTTCTAATAAAATTCTATTTCTTGTAGAAATTTTTTAAAATAATTTTTTCTATTTAAACATTTTTTCAAAGAAAAATGTCTTCCTAAATTTTTCAGGTTATTTGTATTTTTTAATTTCAGTAAATGGCGATATTTTTAGTTTCCTTTATTCTTCGTTTTGAATGTTAGTATTCTTTCAATACGTTTTTTCAATAAGTTTTGTGAAATATTTTATATTTAAATATTCAACAAATGATGATAGTTTATATTAATAATCCATTATTTTTTTATAAGATTTTGAAATTTTTCATAAAAGTGTAACTGGTTTTTATAAAAAAATTTTTTATTAATTCTGTTTCCTGTAGAAATTTTTAGACAATAGTTTTTTCATATGAATTTTTTTTTCTGTATGAAATTCATAAAAAAATGTGTTCTATAAGAAATTCATCTATTCAAACAGTTTTCAAAAAAAAAACTACTTTCTTAATTTTTCATATTATTTGTATTTTTAATTTCAGTCGACTATATTTTCAGATTTTCCCTTATTCTTCGTTTTCAATATTAATGTTCTTTTTAAACTTTTATCAATAAGATTTAGGAAAATACTTAATATCTAAATATTTAATGAATAATGATATGACGTATTATTCATTTTTTTTTTTATAAGATTTTGAAATTTTTGATAAAAGCGTAACTGATTTTTATGAGAAAAATTTTTCTCATAAGGTTTTTATAAGGTGACTATATAAATATTTTTTGTATAAATATGTCAAAAGATCGACTTTATAAAAAACGGAATTCTCATAAGAAATTTCTGATTCCTATAAGAATTCTGCTATTTTTCATAAAAACCAAAATCACTAAGAACGCAATTCAGATTTTTCATCAATTGTTGCAACGATTTTCTTGTATATGAAGGGCAAGATATAATTTAAATTTGCACATTTAACCGGTGCACAAAAATCTGTATGTACAATAAATTTATCCACAATAGATACCATCCTGAAAATACATGTTCAATTATAACATTATTTTTTATAATCATTTTTTGAGATTTTTTTTATTCAAATTTTAACGAATTTGGGCAGTATCAGAATGTATTGAAATTTTTTGAAAATAACTGAATTCTGAGAAGAATCAAGTTTTGATTAAATATGATGAAATTATCATGTAAGACTTTGATACATCCAATTTTTTGCTCTTCCAATGTAAGGTTTTTAAACTCCGTTATTTAGCTAATTATTCATTCTGATAAAACGTTTATTTTAGAAACTCCTTTTTTACATTCGTTTTTGCAAGTACTCAATGCATTTTCTTTATTTATAATTACCATTAACAATCATTGCCATTACAATGTGTTGCACATGTGGATTTCTTAACTCGAAATTTTTCACATACATTTTTCGTTCTTGATTTTCAAGTTTGTGATGAATAAAGAAAATATTTGCAAAATCATGCTTTGGAGATTCAGAAAAATTGCAAAGTAAGTTAATTTTTTTTATGTAAGTAATAAAATGTTCAAGATTAGAAATCCTTATGGTTTACACATTGCTACACTATACTACAAATTTTCACTCATAAATTCTAAAATAAATGGTGCAATCAAAATATTTTTAATAATTTTTTCATAAACTATAGCAAGAATATTTCTATTGTTTTTGCATAGTCATACATTCAAGTACGTTTTTATTCATTTTATTTCAATTATGAGATAAATGCTACACACAATTCTAAAAGTAACTACCAAGTGGCGAATTACAATTTTCAAAATTTTGTAATAACTCAAATAACTTACAAAAGATGGTCAATTTCTGTTGTAATTTTTCTGTGATAGTCATTCAATGAATCGATAAGATAAGAGTGAATTATTTTTCGAATGATAATAATACTATTTAAACAATAAATCTATGGTATAATGTCATGTTAAAAAAAGCTCAAGGGTCGTCATACACAATTATTTTCTAAAATATTTTAATTTGTGTCCCCAATCTGAAAACGAAATTTTTTCAGATTATATACAATTTTCGTGCATTGCATTGCATGAAAACAAAATTTTGTTATTCTCTTATATTTTTTTATTCCCCCTTCCCCCTTCCTTCATGTGTACGACCCTGAGTGAACTATTAATGCTATTTTCGATGTAACGATGTTATTTAGGCGCAATTGAATTCCTCAACATTATCAGCTTGGTCATCAATAATGTCAATGTCAAGTTAAAACCATGAATTTCTGTAACACAAACGAAAAAACTTGAAAAACCGTTACATGGATACGAAATAACGCATGCAACAATAAACTATCGAAACATGGTCGAAGCTTTGTTTGTCGTAAAAGGAATTGAAGCTCGAATCAAAAGTACTGATTAACGAATAGTAGAATAATGATTGTAGGTCTATTTTATGAAAAGGTGAGAAAATTCTAGATGGTTGAGATTTTTCTTTCAACTTGGTTTATGAATTCTAAAAATGTTTATTATAGTTGGTTTTTATTTTGATGATCGATTAAAAGGTTTGGAATTTTTTTAAAATGTTCAAATTCACAAGTAGCAAGAATCATTGGCGAGTTTTTAAATATAAGGATGTCAGAAAAGAAAATGATGATGTTCCTGTGCATTGACGAATATAATTTTACTATAGTTTTTTTATGCTGCTCGTAGTTTGATTAGATTAGTATTGAAAACAGGATTGTACGCGCTTATAAAAATGGATTTTTTATATTTTTTTCATTATCAGAATTTTTGATGTTTTACGTTGGAAAATGGCAAGTACTTGGAGCATTTGAGTGGAAAACATATTTCTTGTGTATGTTCCACTCACGATTTGTGTATCTGACATATATATTGTAAATAAAGATTGAAAATGACAAAGAAATCGATGAGAATCGCATTTTTTTCTGTCGGAAAAATCCTGTATTCACGTCTGAGGATTTGAGTGATTCAAAAATCGAGAAAACGAAAGATTCGACAGTATAAATTTAAGTCGACTCGCAAGACCTGTTCTTTTCGTCCTTCTTTCTCTCAACCGGTTCCCGTTCTACGCGTCTCTCTCGCACTAAAGTACGTTGCGAGTCGCCTTAATAGCTTAAAAGTGAAAGTTCTAATATGTGAATTTGGAGAAATAGTTTTTGTTATGTAGGAGTATAAAAATTTGAAAATCCAAAAAATTTCAATAGGGAATTTGAATCAAAAAAAATTTGTATATTTTTTTTTAGATGCAAACTAAAGAATTAAAAAAAAAGAACACGTATTTTTTTTTTTTTTTTTTTTTTTTTTTTTTTTTTTTTTTTTTTTTTTTTTTTTTTTTTTTTTTTATTTTTTTTTTTATTTTTTTTTTTTTTTTTTTTTTCCCCCCCTCTAGATTTTTAAAGCCTCTGTATCTCCTGCAGTTCTTAATAAATGAAAAAATACGTGTCAATTTTTTTTCAATTATCTAACAGGCGCGTATAACAAAATTTGTTCGTCAAGTTCTCTATTTGTGTTATCTTTGATTTTTAATGTGTTTTGTAAAGTTTTTAAGAATTTTGAAATTCGGTGTTTGTAGGAGGTTGCAACTTTATATTTTTATTGGGATCATGCAGTCTTCAATAGCGAAAGTTTTAGTTCATAATTAAGAAAACTTCAAGATCTAAAACGAGTCTTATAAAAAAAAAAAAATTTTGAAATTTCTTGTTAGTAATAATTCGAAAGATCAAATTTTTCGTGTTTGAAATGACTTCAAAATATTCTCTTCGTTTTTATTGAAGATGTTTTGTTATTGTTTTAATAATCGATAAACAAAGCATTTAGAAAAAGTTGTATGAGATATTTGAATAAATTTTTGTAAGAAATTAGACGAATTTATGTGAAAAAAAATTATTTATTATTATTGATAGTTTTCTAATCGTGTGTTATTTAATTATCATAAACAATAACCTTGATAATAATTTTAAATAATAACGAATAATCATTAGAAATAAATAATCTTAAATTTTATTACAGTTTAATTAACAATAGCTAAAATACGTTATATAGAATATTACATATTTAGCTAACTCTCGTTTAAAAAAAAAAGGAAAAATTTATGCATTCATTAATTGCAGTAGCGTAATTTTCAGTTAAATATTTTAACACTTTCGTCTGAAAATCACGATTAAAAGAAATTTATTTAAAAGAATGGAGCTTAGAATGTTACTGGTACGGTGAAACCTGAACTTACAAAAATAAAAAACACATTTTTGAAATCGGAAAATTATTGGCTGAGCTATTTAATCAAAACAACGCCTTTTTTTTGTAATTCAAAACGAGTCAAGTAAAAATTTTTCAAAGTCATTTTTTAAATTTATTAATGTACATGAGAATTTACTATTGTTTGTACAGTTTTTATGAAATATTTTTTATCGGAAATTCAGACATCTAAAAATGAGAGAATAAAATTATGAATAATTCGACTCAATTATTACAGTTGCAAAATGAATTACTTAATTAAAAACACGTAACAAAACAAAATTAACTTTCCGAAAAAAAAATTTCTAAAATGATCCACGATTCTAAAAAATTGTGAAAAAATATTTAGAATCACTTATTTATATTCGAAGGAAGTGCGAGTTAACTACACGAAAAGAATTTTTATGACTGGCTTCCTATAAATAAAAAACTCATAATTCTGGGAGTGGTCTTTATTTGAAAAGAGACAAAAATAGCGCCGCGCACATTGGTACAATAATTCAAAATTTCGATGTAGACATGTCCGATAAACCTGTACAATTCGTAGGAATGATGTTAAACTTTCCCGCGGTTTCCTATATTTTTTTACATTTTTAAATCCTGTTTTTTCTCGAAAATTTTTCTCCCTCTCATTTTGCGCGATGCACGTTTTAAACCGACATAATCCTTAGAAGACGTGGGCTGTAATCAAAATGAAAACATTCATAAATACACAATGCAACAAAATTTTAAAGTTAACGCTGCTGAACAATAAAAAGGGATTTATAGTTTACATGAATCTAGGAAGTTTCATGTAGCAGTGCAACGTTGACTTTTTTGATGATTGGCAAATTTCAGGGTAAACTCCTATTATTTATTAGATATCACATTTTGTGAGTGTATTCATTTTGAAGGTTACTGTATCAAGGTTTCGTCAGTTTTTTACATACTTATAATGTATAAACGGACAATTTTATGCACAATCTATGATGTTTTGGGATTTTTTATTTTGACAGTATGTAAATTAACGAAGGGGAAAAAAGGGGGGGGGTACAGGGAAAACTAACATTTTCATGCTTTCATTGATATACGTAAATCATAAGAAAGGGAACAAGAAAAACTTGAATATGAAAAAGCTACAATTTCAAAATCGGTGAAATTGGAGTTGAAAAATATTTGAATTTATCACTTTCAGTCCGTATCAAGCCAAAAAAAAATATTAAATACGAAAATATTGCTAGAAAATTATTACTTAAAATTTAAAATTTTATGAATATTTCCTGCTCTCTAAATCCGAATCATTCAAATTGTAACTACAATAGTTGAATCTGTCGGTAATAATTTGACTGAAAGATCTGTAATTTATAAATATGTACAATACAATTTATATAATTAGATTGAATTGTTTGAGAGATTATAATCGAAATTGGATAGCCAAAGAGACATAGCATTTTTTGGAATTTATCAGCTTACGCTATAGAGCAAAATAGAAAAACTATTTTTTGTGATGAAATAATTTATTATTAAACAATTAAAAAATTTTGTTTGCTAAAATCCTGAATACGATCAACTTTTTATTTTATAATTTGATGCAATGATTTTCGACTCAAAAGTAACTAATTTGTCAATCTGACTGATTCAGATTTAGAGATTAGGACTTTCGAAACCGCTATTAGTTTGTTAATTTCGCTGGTAAAATCCATTGCAAAACCATAAATATTCCATTTCAATAACAATTATGCTGTTTTTTTAATAAGGTTCTTTGGAGATGATTTGTTTTTTCACTTCTTCACATGGAAGAAAGTTCGATGTTAATTATTGCGCAGCATCCCTTCGCAGTTTTTGGATGTCGTCTCTATTACATCGTGAACAAAATCACACCGAACAATAAATCTCGAGATTCTCGAGTCGCAACAAGAAACGAAATGTTAAATAAACAAACTCGAAATGAGGGGGTCGAAAATAAGAATGTTCACAAGGTAGAGTTTGGTGAACAAGGATTAGAAATCGTTTGGAGTTTTTGTTTGTTTTTTGTTTTGTTTTGCTCACTTCATCTCTCAATAACGATTATACCACGGGCTGGTGAAGTGCACATGAGGCACGGGAAGACTATAGTACTTAAATTGTCTACCGATTGATTGTTTGCCATGTAAATCTGGAACTGATTGAATTTTCGAGTCATTTACAGTAGGAGCTCGTTTACCACGCGCGATAAACGAGTTTCCACTGTACTGTAACTTATGGCAACGATTTATATGTTTCCTTTTGATTAAAAAGGGTGATACGTGATTTTTATAAGGAATCATCAAAAATACAAAGATATTTTAGAATGACGGTGAAATAACTCATGATTTTTAGGTAACTAACGGAAAATTGTTGGGAGTTAACTTTATTATGTTTATACTTTTTACAAAGTATTTTATTCCAGTATTCGTGTTTGTTGAAGCACTTGTTTCATTGTATATTTTTTACAGTTTATTGAATATTCGTAAACGGATATTAGTGTTTTTTCAGGTGTTGAAGTTTATAAAGTACATATTAATTTCATTTTTCTGAATTTTTGCTAATAGTTATAACGTATTCTGATGGTGAAAAACGTACCGAATGGCCTCATCGGGTGCCTGCTCCATAAGTAACCTGAAATTTCATAAAAAATTTGCTAGAATATCGGACTATACTCAAGCTATTGGAATGAATTAGAGCCACCTTTCAACAATGTGTGAAAAATATGGAATGAAATCGAAAAAAAAAGTGTTCTTTTGTAGTTTTTTCCTTTATAATTTTAAAAAGAGCAACAAACAAGAGTTCAGAAAATAAAAAGGAATTACTGTTCATAAGAATATTTCTTGTTTATAATTATGTACTTAAGACAAATTGTTATTATCATTTAGGATTACACGTTATGCAAAGAGTATATTAACTTAATGAAATATATGAAATAAATTACAATGAAGTATAAAATAAAATTTATAAAAATAAGTGTTCGAATAGCAAATACAAAACAATATTAGTGCGTTTGTCATAGAAAAGCACAAAAAAGAAAATTTCACAAAAATGATTTCAACTGAAAATCTGAAATATCGATCTCCAACATAAACAGTAGTAAAATACAATAAACTTGAGTTGAAATATTAAATCTTTTAGATTTTCAAAATTTTTTCTTTTTATTTCTTGTATTTCTGTTTTGACTTTTTATTTTAAATGTTTCATTTATTGAAAAATTGCCCTTTAAAATTCCTCATTTACAGAATTTCCTCAAATTTGAAACACTGTTTTTAACATGAAAATACTTTTTTATTTGCAATTAAAGACCTAAAATAGCGTTTATGATTATAGTTAAAAAAGTTAAATTATTCACAAAAGATTGGTTATTTGAAAAAATTTAGGATCGAATTCGATTTCATTCCACGATGAAAACAGCGCGTCAATTTATGCATCAGTAGTTCAAGCCTGAAGAAAGCCTCAGCGAATGCTGATTTTTAGAACATCAAAATACTTGCTTCTCTTAATTGGAGAAAGGTAACTATCACGCAAGTAGAAGGGGAGACTCGACTGAGCGTAGTGGGGGATGTAAGGCGCATAGCTTGGGTACCCTATAATGTTATCGACAATGTAAGAATATTCGCAATATTCACTTTTTTCTTATTGAGAATAATTGTATATTTCTCCACTAGCGTGGAATAGATATTCATGCTACAAGGGAGAAAGAGGATGATTTCAACGAGTGCGAAGTTGGGCACGAGTTGGAATCATCTTTCTCCCATGTAACATACAATATTTTTTCCCGT
>JAPYZL010164842.1:0-14695 GCA_030522825.1 Platygaster orseoliae
GATAGGCTATTTGGCAAGATGCATTATGTTTCAATTGATTATTTATTTTGAAATGTAAAAAGATTATAAATCTGTAGTCATGTGACATGTCGAATAATTTCTCGGTAATTTTCAAACTGCGAATTAATGGAAATAAAACAAACTACATTAAATTAAAGAAAAAATTAATTCAAATTAAAGTCAAATCATTTGCAATTTTAATTTATTTGAATTTATTCAAAGTTTGATTTGCTTTTTTTCATTTTTAATTCAATTTTCTCAGTTTTAATTAAATCTTTTCATTTTAAATTCAATTTTTTCATTTTTAATTTAGTTTTTTTCATTTTCGATTCAGTTTTTTCATTTTTAATTCAATTTTTGAAATTTTTAGTTCAACTTTCCATTTTCAATTCAATCTTTTCATTTTTCATTCAGTTTTTTCATTTGGAATTCAAATTCTCCATTTTGAATTCAGTTTTTTTATTTTTAATTAAATTGTTTCATTTTCAGTTAAATTTTTTCATTTTCAACTCAGTTTTTTCATTTATAATTTAATTTTTTCATTTCGAATTCAGTTTTTTCATTTTTTATTTCATTTTTTCATTTTCAGTTCAATCCTTTCACTTTTAATTCAGTTTATTCATTTTTAATTCGATTTTTTCATTTTTAGTTCAATTTTTTCATTTTTGATTCAATTTTTTCATTTTTAAATCCGCTTTTCCATTTTCAATTCAATTCTTTCACTTTTAATTCAACTTTTTTATTTTTCATTCATAATTTAATTTTTTCATTTTTAGTACAATTTTTGAATTTTTAATTCAATTTTTTCATTTTCAATTCCGTTTTTTCATTTTTAATTTAATTTTTTCATTTTTAATTTAACTTTTTGATTTTCAGTTCAATTTTTTAATTTTTTATTCCGTTTTTTCATTTTTGATTCAATTTTTTCATTTTTAATTTAATTTTTTCATTTTCAATTCAATTTTTGCATTTGTAATTCAGTTTTTTTATTTTTAATTGCACTGAAAAGTCGGTATCGTCATGAGCACGATACTCTTTGACAATACACTGTATTGTGACGAGAAGAATATGTTTTGTTACCCGAAGAATTACTTACAGCAAGCTTATAATATCGTTCGTAGCACGATATTATCGTTATGATGACGATACACATTCTCAGTGTGTAAATCTTTTCTCGAATGAAATTGAATTGAAAATTGGAATTAACGCAAATTAAAGAAAAAGAAAATGGCGAAACATGCATAAGAACTGAATATTTTTTATGATGAAAAATTTTTCATAGTATTTGGGATTAAAAATAAAAAACCTCAAAATATTTACGAAAAATCTAAAAGTAGCGAAATATTTATGTTTTGCCAAAAACTGCCAAAATATTTGTTTAAATATTTTTTATCTAAATAAGTATTTTTGATTACCCTGTTTATGGCGTTTTTATCAAACTTGAATTATTTTTATCACTCCCATTGTTTTTAGAAAATAAAAATTTCCACTCTTAAAATAATTTCTTATGAACATTGGAATTTTCAATTTTACAATTCTTGAAAATAAGATAACAAATTCCTCAAAAACGTTTGCATATTTTGAATCGTACAAAATTCTAAAAATTTCGACTAAGAATAAATTAAACAAGGTTCAATAAATACTGTGGCAAAGTTGTTATCGAGATGTTGTTGATAACGATTACATTTCGATAATATTTTGATAACAGTAGCAAAAATGTTTTCATATTGAAAAGATATTCCGATTTTTTCTAAAAGGAGCTCATTATTTTCTGTGGGTTCCCGGTCACTTTCCCGACAGACAATTTCCCGACAGTCACTTTTCCCGACAACTTTTTTACCCGACCGACAACGTTTTTCACGCGGCGCGTTTGTGTTCAACCTGTTGATTTTTATGTGAAGAATAGTTTAAGAGAGCTCAAACTATCCAAAAAGTTCGACAATACACTTAAGATTATGACAAGATTATACCTTTTGAAAAAAAAAAAAAAAAAAAACGGAAAAAAATACAAAATTGAATAAGAAGTATTGTCAGAGGTTACGAAACATACAAGGCTGAAATAAAAATACTCGGATACCTACAAAATTTGGCTTTCACGATCATTATTTAAAAATAAAAATGTAAATCGGAAATAAAGTATCGTAAAAAAAAGATTTTGTCGAGATCATAGTCTGTCGGGAAAAAGGTTGTCGGGAAAAGGGTCTGTCGGGATTTTGCAGTCGGGAAAATGGACGGTAATTTTCTGTGATACGTTGAATTTAAGTTACGAAAAAGTATTAACAATAAAAAGTTGTAAAAATACTGACCATAAAAAACACTGGACCTATCCTGCCACACGTAAAAATGATAAAACGCAGCTCCAACGAGAATAAATCCCAAGGGTAGGAAATACTTGGGCGATGGGTCAGAGAACAACGGCATGAGTGCCAAAAAAAGGGCCATCGCCAAAACGAGCCAAGGCACCAAAATGGGTACTTTGTAGGGCCTCCGGGCTTTCGGTTTGGTCCGCCTCAGTATGAGCAGGGCCACCATGGCGAGGCCATAAAAAACCCACAGCAAGAAGCTACAAAGCTCGATGAGTTGCACAATGTCGCCAGCCAAAATGCAGGCCGCGGAAATGATTCCCTGGAAAATAACAGAAGCCACGGGCGTCATTTTCGTCACGTGGACGAAGCCGAAAAACTTGGGCAAATGACCCTCGCGACCGGCGACGTAGCAAATACGAGAGACCCCGAATTGGAGGCTCAGGCCGCAGCCAAAGCAGGAAATGGCCACGCCGAGAGGGATGAAAAAGCGCATCCATTGAGGCAGAACCTGCGGAAACATTTTTATTATTTTCAAAGTTATGGACTTTTGTAGAATAAGCAGCACCTTTTGGGACCAGGAAACAGCGACGGCGGGTGACTTGACCATTTCGGGGATGGTCAGGGCCGACATGTAGGTCAAGTTCATGGCAACGTACAAAGCGGTGATGATGGGAACGGCGATGACGATGCTCCTGAGGATGTTGACGTGGGGTTTTTTAATCTCTTCGGTGACGATGGCGGCGTAGTTCCAGCCGTCGTAGGCCCAGAGGCCGCTGTAAAACGCCAAGGCCACGTTCCCTGGAGAAGACGTCGTCCCTTGGAACGGGTCTTTCAGCAGTTGCGTGTTTCCCAAGGCGAGCCAATAGACGCCTCCGCAGATGACCTTGAATTAATTCACAATAATTCCTTTTCTCGGCTTTCGACTCAGCATCAAACACTAACCAGAATACAAGCAGCAATTTTGCAAACTGTGAAAACGTTTTGAACTTTGACGTAGAGTTTGACGCTGCTGGAATTGACGTAGACCATAATGGCCAAGGCCATCAAAGCGATCAAACGCTTGACTTGGACTGCCCGATTGGGATCCATGCCTTGCAAGCTCGATAAGAACGGGTCCACCAGGTATTCGGCGAAGGTCATGCTGACGACCGCGACCTCCGCCGGACGCAGAATCAGGACGTTTATCCAGGACGATAAAAAGGCCGGCATTTGCCCGAAATATCGGTGCAACGGGCCAAAAGCTTCCATGAAATAGGCGTACTCCGCGCCAGAACGAGGCACGACCGAGCTCAATTCCGCGTAAGTCAGAGCGCAAAGTAGAGATAAAACACCGCTGATTGTCCAGACGACGAGGCAAAAACCGACGGAACCGGATTTTTCTAGGGCGCTCGACGGTGATACGAAAATACCCGAACCTGAAATTTTTATTTTCTCTAGTCTTTTCTTTCTAAAAATATCTCACATTTTTGATTATTTATAACAATTTCGTATGCTTTTCGTGTTTTGAATATTAAACTAACGAATTTTATTTGTGAAACAATTAATGATATGCATTTAAGAAAAATGGCAATCGAAATTGTTGCTAAACTGTTGAATATTTTAATAAAAAATAGCCGATGATTTATTATTCCATCCTCCTCACAATTGAAGAAAGGTACCGGTCACTTTCCCGAAAGCAGTTTCCCGACAGACAATTTTCCCAACCATCTTTTTCTCGACAAACACTTTTCCCGACAACAATTTTCCCGGCACACTTTTCCCGACAGACAATTTACCCGACAACAATTTTCCCGACACTGCTCTTCTATTCTTTCATATGAATATACCGGTAATGGATCAGTTTTTCTAAAAAGTTTTCTAATGTTATAATTTTTTTTCTTAATAAACCTTTTTTCTAACTATAAATTTTTCTAATTTAAAATTGATTATAAGTTATAATTTTCTTCTTAATGAACTCGTTTTCTAATTTTCAACCTTCTCAAATAAATAATAAGTAAAAAATATTAATTTACGGTCAAACAATCAAAATAATAAAATTTATTGTAAAAGCGTGTCTTCTTTGATTAAAAAAAAGAACACTTTTTTATTTTTGGAAACGGTCTGTCGGGAAAAACATGACTTGATTCAATCATAGGATTTTTGCCGTGAACATAGTCTGTCAGGAGAAGTACTGTCGGGATAAGTGTTTGTCGGGAAAATTGACTGTCGGGAAACTGCATTCGGAAAAATGGACGGGAATCTTGGAGAAATCGAATAGTTTTTCGACTTGGAAGAAAGATTTTTAGACACATTATTTAAATGTGACAGTGAATAAAATTGTAGAAAAAGAAATGTCTTGAAATATTAAATCCTTTTTTTATTGGCGTCTTTTTCTTCACTCTTTATACTGACACGTTAACAAGTTTTTACGAGATTGCATAAGGAATTTGAATGAGAAAGCGAGTTTGTATTTCATCAACATTTTCGCGGACTAATCTAGCTCTCATTCGAGAGAAAGTGCTCCAATCAACAGCACGTTATCTAACGTAAAACTAATGCTTTATCTTATAAAAAAAAACACGAAATAATGCATTAAATTGTTAACGACTTTTTGCTGTGAAAATTGTCATCGAGTATCTCGTGAAATCACAGTTTTTTTTTAGCACAAACGTATCTGGAAACAATGATGACAGGAATAGAACAACGACCTTGTTTCTTCGTGGAAAAATGTCCATTCTCTCTTTTGTTGAAAAGAAATCAATAAACTCAGATTTTTATATAATCTTATTCAGCAATCTAAGCAATATCGAGTTTTAAAAAAACTGTGTTGAGAGTTGAGTTGAATTTCGTGAAAATTGGTACGTTTTAAAAAATTTTCATCTTGACTAGAGATTTGAAAAAAAAGATGAATAATTTTTATTGGTATTTATTTAATTGATAACATATATTTTTCGAAAAGAGTTTCCAAAAATTCAATTTTTTGAAGTTGAAACGAGAATAAAAAATTAAAAAATTTGAGAAAAAACGTTTTTCTTACTTGCGGAAAATTTTTTGAATAGCTCGGAAAATCAACAAATGAATTATAAAGTGTGAATTGTAAAAATGAATTTTCCTTGTGAAAATAAGTATGAAAAAACAACGAGGAGGTAAATTACAGCGCAGGAAAATGCAGAGAAATTTTCTTCCCGGAAAATCAATAAATGATCGCGCGCAACTCGAGTAGCAGGCCGATGATATCGCGCGTATTGCTGCGGCCGCGACAGCCCAAAGATTACGCTCAACGAAAAAATCACGCTCTAATAATAAATCGCGAATGAAAAAAAAAGCGACATTTTTGACACTCACCAATCATGACAGTGACGATCAAACTCGACGCGCTGAAGAGGCCCAATTCCCTCTTCAGGCCCACGTCGTTTTCCCTATTTTCCGCTTTCCCCATATTTCCGAGTGTTTTTCTCACAATAATTCACTCTCTCAAATTTTTAATCGTCTTGATCATTTTTTGCCGCGATATCTTGGATGCAAAGTCCGTAAGTGAACACAAGTTTGGTGGCGAGGAGGAGGGAAGAAAGAGGGTGGAGGGGGAGGGGGAGTATATTATAATTGTCGGGAATTTTCGGAAAAGGAGTTTTTGCCCGCGTTCGGCCCGAGTTTGAATCGAGAGTGAGGGAAAAGTTGTACTTTGCTGCCGCGTGGAAGGCTTTTGACTATGGCATTATCTCGCGTAATCGGGAGCGCGTTGTACGTGTCGGCGTGAATTCTCGGCTTTCGGGATGTTTAGTTAATATTATTTGCCTCGTTTCCTGCCACGCGCTTTTATCTCTCGCTCATCGAGTTTCGCAAGCGCGCTCGGCAATTTATGGCGTTTCCAGTCGTCAAACCGCTCCATTTCGGAACATACAAAAGTCGACAATTTCCCGAGGAGAACACATTTTCAACTGAATTTATATTTCAATTTTTAGTCAAGAGGCAATATTTTTCTTTCCCAACGAGCGAAGCGAGTGCATTCACGAATTCATTTCAAACTGATAAGAAATTATATTTTTTGAGATATTTCGTTGTTATCATATATACTGAAATAATTGATTTTTTTTTAATTTCGTGAATTTCAAATTTTGAATTTGAATTCAAAAATGACGTTTATTCCAAGAAATTCACGAGTTTTATAATTATTTAAAGGTTTTTAGTATAGTTACCATCAAATTTCGAAGAATTCGTTACTTGTTGCTAACAGAGAAACAAATCTGTATTTACTCGCAATTTTTCGAAATAAATTTCAAGAACTTCACAATGTATTTCAAGTTGAGAGGCAAAAACAAGCGTTTTTACGAGTGCGAAATTTTCCGAACGAGCGAAGCGAGTGTACGGAACGAATACAACTTGAAAATAAGGAAGAAATTGAATTCGTGAATGTAATTGTATAATTTTCAAATAATAACGTATATATGTCTAAATTTAAAATAACTAAATTTAATTAAATTAAATATTTATATTTAATTTAAATTAAATTAAATATAAAATGATTGATTTTACTCAAATTTCAGGAAAATTTGTCACTCCTAAGATCAACTTACAAATTTGAAAACCGAATTTTGATACAATTTAAAATTGAAGATGACTTTCATTCCATAAAATATTCAATGTTTTATACCAATAATTAACAAATCTATATTTTTTCGATACTTTTAATTTTTGGAAATAAAGTGAAAAATGTTTACGATACATGAAAGCAAATGGAAAATGGTTTATCAGAAGACTACATCATTTTATTTTCGAATCGCTCCAAATCACCTATGACGTAACGATGTACTATTTCTCGGGAAAAAACGCAAATGAAAATTGCAAAATTACTTCCATCAGCTGTATATCATATTTACATGCCATTATGAAACCTTAGTTATGAAATGCTGAACAGAATGTAAAGAGTATAAAAAAATCGATCTGACTTTCGCGGCTATTTATGAAACAAATTCTAAAACGTAAAATAATTCTAAAATATGCTTGCAATAAAAAAAAATGATGTGAATTAGCAAAAAGAGATATGACATATTTCACAAATAATTTACAATACATTTAGATATAAATGACAATCAAAACCTTTTTTTTGGTTGAAAAATTACTTGAGAGAGAGTATGAATGAAAGAACAAGTAGCTTCAATAAATATTTTTTATTGTATTAAAAAGAAAACTATACTTGCAGATGTGGATTTTTCATACAAAAATCCACGTAAAAAATTGTACAAATCATCAAATTACCTTGAAAAATCGAGCAAGCTACTTATTGCGAAGGAAACAAGTGATTGATTTTTTTCTGGAAATCCATAAAGGTGTCTTGTTGCAAATGGTGTCGAATAGCTTTGAAAAACTCCAAATAATGGTGGATATTGTGTCTGAAATATCAGATTAAATATGAATTAACCAGAAAACAGATTAAAAAACATTTTTTTAATAATTTGATTCTTACATCATTAGAAGGACCGATCCCAGTAATTCTTTCGTGTGATGTAAATGGTGAATGTAAGCTCTCGTGTGATTTTGGCAAGTCAAACATTTACAAGATTTTGAAATTGGCGTGAAATCATCAGCATATCTGTAAAAAGAAATAGTCCTATTTTAGTTTTACAAATTGGGTCGATACAGAAATTTGTTATTCTTCAGAGATGAATAATAAAATACTGGAAAAGATGAGAGAACATAAATTCAAGTCATGACAAGGTATATTTTGAAAAAAATTAATTTTGAAAAAAACGTCTAATTTTAGGATGAATAGCTTGCAGAAAATAATTTCTTTAATGTGAAAATTGAAAAAATTCCTACTTTTGGTCTACCACGAAAAATGCATCTGAATCTTCGTATAAAAATACAAGTGCTTTGGAATTTTCGGTTGCTAAGTAAGCGTACGATGAATCGAAAATGTCGATTCCAAGTTGGACCAAATTCAAAATTGTGGACGGATTCCAACTTCCCATGCAAATCTTTAATTTATCTTCAGGAATCAGGTTCTGAAATGGAAACAAAATATATTTATAGTTGCAAAATAATTCAATTATTTATTGTAGTGTTAACTTTTATTTCAATATATTCTCACCAAAGAATGCTGTACAACAGTGTGGACGGTTTCAAAGCTCATTTTTTGTACATCCGGTCCATTGCAGTGCAAGCCATCGATGACGAATCCAGAAAGTGGTTTTTCCAACAAATTTTGAATGCTTTTTTCCCTTGATTTCAAGCAATAGCCGCCTTCTATTGCTCCCAAAATGCTAGCATTTTTCAAAACAGTCGATTTCTCGTGTCTTTTCAAACAGTGATCCAAAAATGATCTGCTTCTTTTGACGGATTTCTCGATACGTTTTTTCAAACTCGTTGCATCCGTGTCGCCGTCGCAAAGTGCGAGGTAAATATCTGGTTTGAAATTTTCGACTAGATCCATGTAAATTTCAGGAGTGACTCTATGCCTTCCTTGTTTGGACCAAACCGAGAGCGAACCTTTGGTCGTTTGTCCTGAAGGCGATAATTCAGCTGGGTCCTGAACCGTCATTAACATTGGATATTCCTGAAGTCATCATGTACATTCATGTGATAATTAGAGATATTATCATATTAATTAATTAACTATTAAATTATATTGTCAAATTTTAATTAAAATAATAATGAAAATGAAATGAAGCGAAATTTTGGTGTTTGGTTTTTATTGCCATTTGTTGAAAGACGTATTGTTCAAATTTCTAGCATTGATGAATTTTTTATTTTGAGTTTTGTGAAAAGTGGCAAAGAAATTATCCATTTATGTTCATAAAGTTTACAACGTTGACAAATCACACGAAAAATTTTTTCAGAGATTTACCAAAAATAATGTGAAACCTTGAAAAAACAAATTCGATGAAGCCCGTGACAAAGAAATTTTTTAAAATTCAAAAATATAAAAATTTTAAGAATTTTGTTAAATTCTGAAATTTGAATTCTAAATTCAAGAACTCTTATTCAGATTCTAAAATTTGAATTCTAAATTCAAAAACTCAAATTTAAATTCTAAATTCGAAGATTCACTGAAAAAACTTCAAGAATTCACTGAACGAAAAGACAAATAAAAGAATTCACTGTGAAACTTCACTGAATTCTGTTTCATATTCTTCAATTTGAATTATAAATTCAAGAATTCACTGAATTCAGTGGAAAAATCCATGAATTTAAAAATCCTGAGAATTCTGATTTAATATCTGAAATGTTAATTGTATATTCAGCAATTCTGATTCAAATTATAAAATTTCAATTCTGAATTCAAAAATTTTGATTCAAATTCAGAAATTTGAATTCTAAATTCAAAAACTCTTATCTAAATTCTGAAATTTGAATTCTAGATTCAAAAACTTTTATTCAAATTCTGAAATTTCAATTCTAATTTCAAAAATTCTGATTCAAATGATAAATTCGAAAATTCACTGAAAAATTCAAGAATTCACTGAAAGAAAGAACAAATTGAAAGAATTCACTGTGAAACTTTACTGAATTCTAAAAGTTTTGATTCATATTCTTAAATTTAAATTATGAATCCAAGAATTCATCGAATTCTGTTTCAAATTGTGAATTTTAAATTCAGAAATTGTGATTCAAATTTAAAAATTTGAATTCTAAATTCAAAAATTCTGATTCAAATTTTCAATCTATAATTCGAATCTCAGAAAAAAATTCTCGTGTGATTTTTCAACCTTATAAACTTTGTCAACATATCGATTTTAAATTCAAAAAAAAAACCATATTCGATGTCTTTTTGATTTGTGGATTTTACTTCAGCTTGTAATAAATTATTTAATTATCAATTCTTTCATCATCGTCAAATATGATAAAATAGGTATAGTAAATATGTGAATATTGCCAAAAAAAAGGATGCAGTGGATTGAATAAAATAAAAAATAATTCCATGAAATACAATTTGTATAATTTACATGAATTAATGATTTTTTTGTAAACTCACCTTCATACCAGCAAATTCTGCCAGAGAATTAAATTCTTGCGCAGTTTCTGCCATTGTTATTGTATTTGGTAAAGAAACAGACAAAATTTGCGGCTCTTGAGTAACCATTTGAAAAACATCCTTGGTTAAGTGGGGAACGCTTCCTCTCTGAAATTAAGTACACAATATTACAGTAAGCGCATGAAAAACCAACAGTGAAGAATATTTGTATAAAATTATTTTTTTCTTTTAACCCACGTGTTTAATAATCAATTAAAAAAGTAATCATAAAAATTATTATTGACGATATATTGAGTTATTTTATAATTTTTTAAATAATCAAATTAATTATTGTTGAAAGTTTTTTTACATTAATGAATATATCTATAGAAATAGTTATCTAAAGGAATATTTTTCAACTAAATTTAATATTTTATAACCTGATTTTCCAAGTTAAAAATACTAAATATTTTGGATTTCACAAATAAAATTCTTATTAAAATTTCTTGCAGAAATACTAAAATTCTGACGAATTTCGTTAACCAAAAAACCTGCTTATTTAAATACGGTCTCTTTCCTTTTTTTTTTTTTTAATTCCCAAATGTAAATTATTTATTGTGTTTTTATTAATTTTAACTGGTATCTTCGAAGCAAACCATTTGTATGAAATAAATGTACATAATTGAAATTCTCACCCTCGTGTAAATAAGCAAAAGTGGAGTTTCGAAAATCGTGTCCTGAAATCGCTCAATGTCAGACAAACGTCCAAGACGTGCCTTCGAACGCGTCAATAAACTTGAAAATTTCATGTTTTTGAAACTGTATTCCTAGCTATTTGATCGTTACAATTTTAATCGTAGAAATCAGTAGAAAATTTCAAGTTTCTTTAGGATTGTAAACAAACAATAAAATATATCAGAATATATTCACTGATGTTCACTGATATTCACACACATTTCACAAATGTGTTCACTTGAATCGATAAAATAGAAATCTTTTGGACGTCATTTTTATTTCTGGATTCAGCGTGGGTAATTCAAAATACCAGCGTAGATAAAAATTCTACGATTACAAGCAGTTCAGTCCAAACTTTACCAAGATGATTTCATCTTTTCATTAGAATTTAAAAAAGGTTTTATTATAAGAAAAATAAAGAAAAGTTTATTCTGAAAAGAGCAACAATTGTTTTTCCAGCAAATTTTCAGGAAAAAAGACTTCGAACAAAAACAATCATTTGAGGAAAATTTAATTGATTTTTGGATGAAAAAAAAATTTTTTATTTAGGATACACTTGTCTTTTTGCTTAGAAAAATGGATCATTGAACATGATTTACATCGAATCTATTAAAGTATAACAACATTATTTATGAATTTATCAGACGGAATTTCTCAACTAACTTACAACAATTATCATACTGTTTTTCTCAACTCGTATTGAGTTTGATACGGTAGCATGAATATAAAAAGAAACACAATTTTTATACACGCACTAATAAATAATAATAATACAAATAAAAAAAATAAAACCGTTAAATAAATTGTTCAAAAGCGAATATTTGTACGATTTATAAATCACTTTCTTTTTGAATTGTATGTAATCTTTCAGAAACCTTTCAATCTGAAATGTTTCCGTCAGCTTTCAGAAAAATGACATTTCAATGTTACTTAACTTTTTGAAAAAAGTTTTCCGAAAGTATTTTAGAATGAAAATTTCTTTAAAAACTTTTCCTCGATGTTTCTGTAATCTTTCATTGTTAGATTTCATTTTTGTTTCATGTAATCTTACGGAAACCTTTCAATTTGACATGTTTCCGACAGCTTTCAGAAAGATGAAATTTCAATGTTTTACAACCTTTCGAGAAAAGTTTTCCTAAAGTATTTCGGAATGAAAATTCGTTTAAAAACATTTCCTTCCTCAATGTTTCTGTAATCTTTCATTGTTAGATTTCTGTTTAATTTCATGTACAATCTTACAGAAACCTTTCCATTTGACATGTTTTCGACAACTTTCAGAAAGATCGATGGCATTTCAATGTTTAACGACTTTTCAGGAAAAGTTTTCCTAAAACATCTCAGAATGAAAATTTCTTTAAAAACTTTTCGTCAGTGTTTCTGTAATCTTTCATTGTTAGATTTCGTTTTTGTTTCATGTAATCTTACGGAAACCTTTCAATCTGAAATGTTTCCGACAGCTTTCAGAAAGATGGCATTTCAATGTTTTACGACTTTTCAGGAAAAGTTTTCCTAAAACATTTTACAATGAAAATTTTTTTCAAAACTTTATCTAAATGTTTCTGTAGTATTTTATTGTTAGATTTCGTTGCTGTTTCATGCGAAAGATTTCTGTTTAATTTCATGTAATCTTACAGAAACCTTTAAATCTGAAATGTCTTCGACAGCTTTCAGAAAGATGACATTTCAATGTTTCATAACCTTTCGAAAAAATTTGCCTAAAACATTTCAGAATAAAAACTTCCCTAAAATATTTCTGAATTGTTTCTATAATCTTGCATTATAAGATTTCATTATTGTTTCATGCGAAAGATTTTTGTTTAATTTCATGTTCTAGAAACGTTATAGCAAAGTGTTGCTGCTAAGTGGCAAAAATGATACTGAAACTTTTCAGAAATGTTTCTGAAACATTTCTTATAATTTTTGTGTTCATACCATGTTTTTTAACACATTTTAGTTACGTTACACAACAATAACAGTAATATTTCAAAAGTATAACATTGTTATTACAAGAGGCTTTTTATATTTTTTTGAAAAAAAAGATAATTTGTCGAGTGGAAATTCACTGTATTTCTCACGATCTACAGTGAATTTTCAGTGTATGAATATTAGCTTATGCAAGTAGGTTAATTGGTGAATTATTATCATTGATAACGTTGTATTGCATATAAAGACTGTGAATAGTTTTTCACTTTTTGTATTTGTTACCTACATGATAATATTACTATTTAAAATAAATGTGTGTGATCCCTGTTCAGGAGTATAATTAATCATGTTTTTTTGCAATGACACTGTGGATTTTGAGCCAAGAGATCCTGGTTATCCTTTGGTAAGCAAAATAAAATTAAATTTGCGTTACGTATTTTTTAACTATTCATGAAATATCGAAGAAATACACGATTTTTCACATAATTGAATGATTCAGATTGAAAAAACATGTCCTGAAAAAGAAGCCTCATTTTTATCAAGACTCACATTCTCGTGGATACAACCGTTGATTCGGAAAGGTTTCGGGAAAGCCTTAAATTTGAAGGATTTGTGGCCTGTGAATTATAGTGATTCGTCCAAAAAAATCGTTCCACGTTTTGAAAGATACTGGCAAAGATATTTGGAAAATAGGAAAAAGTAAAAAAAGCAGAGAAAAATGTGACGCAATCTTGGAGTTGTTGAAACGTTTGACCTAAATACGCAATTACTTGTTTTTTCTTAAGTTTAAAAAAACATTGTTTTTAGCTCACAGAGAAAATTGCAGAATGAAGGGAAAAATTATTCTAAACCAAAAAAAGTTTCCATATTTTTACCTCTTTGCCAACTTTACGGACCAACTTTTTTATTTGGAGCTTTTTTGAAACTTGCTTCTGATATCATCAATTTTTTCAACCCTCAAATCCTGAAGTAAGAACTCTACTGAAAAAGCCGAAAACCACATTAATATCGATCCTAGCATTGATATTCCCAATTACTTAAATCTTCTAGATTGCTAATCGCGTTCGTTTCGAGTGACGAACCTGTATGGATCGGATACCTATACGCTTTTTCACTGCTAATGATTTCTGTCACGACGACCCTTCTGAAAAATCACTCGATAAACCAAATTTTCAATGTCGGTTTTCGAGCTCGAACTGCTTTGGTCGCCACCATTTACAAAAAATCTCTGAGATTATCAAACTCTGCCAGAAAACAATTCACACTCGGTGAAATGGTAGATTTAATGACACTTGACGCCCAAAGATTTATGGGAGAAAAAAATATCATGGTTTTGCTGGACCCGTTGCATATAGCCTTGTGTTTTTATTTTCTCTGGAAACAACTTGGACTCGCAACTATTGCAGGTTTTACAGTTGCGACAGTTTTGGTCGTCATAAATTGCATGCTGGCTGTCAAAAGCAAACAATTGCAAACGCGACAGATGAGATGTAAAGATGAAAGAATGAAACTCATTAATCGAGTTTTAGAAGGAATGAAAACGATAAAGATGTGCTCTCTTGAAGCTTATTTTGAGGCGAAAATTTTAAATATCAGAAGGGAAGAAATGGATGCCTTGAAATTTAAGACTTTTATCGATGCTTACGTCAACGCTATATGGGCGGCCATGATACACTTGGTAGTATATACACTAGAACCTCGGAATGGTAGGGGGACAATTTTACCAAACAGTTTTTACCAATCAGTTTCTACCAAGCCGTTTTGACCTCTGCCTGTTTTTTCCAAAGGACATTTTTACTAA
>JAPYZL010164885.1:0-14628 GCA_030522825.1 Platygaster orseoliae
AGGTGTTTTATAAAATCAAAGATCTTTAAATGTATCTTTTCCGGAATTCTCAAAAGTTTTCAAGTGTATAAGACACTTCTTAAACTGTCTTTTTCAAAGTTCCAAGATATTCAGAAATGCCTAAGACACTTCTTGAAATGCCTTATTTGAAATTCTAAGGCACTCGAAAGTGTCTTGTTCGAAATTGCTAAGACACTTCAAAGTGTCTTATATAGGATTCTAAGACACTATCGAATGTCAACATGATTCTTGAAGTTTCTCATTGGAAATTCTAAAACACTTTTATGTTTTTTATATCGAAATATGAGACACTTTTTGATGTTCAAAACACTTTTGAAGGTGTTTTAAGAAAATTCTAAGACACTTTCAAATGTCTGACACACTAATTCTTAAAGTGATTTATTACACATTTGTAGACACTTCTTGAAGTATCTTATTAAAATTCAAAGACCTTGTGAAGTATCTTTTCTGGAATTGTAAGACACTTTTCAACGTGTCTTCGAAAATCCAAAGATATTCAGACATCTCTTAAACACTTTACAAAATATCTTACTCAAAGTTCCAAGATACTCTCGAATCTCTGAGATACTTCATAAAGTCTCTTATTTGAAATTATAAGACACTCCAATGTGTCTTCGTATTTTGTATCACAAAATTCAATTAACAGTATTCCTAAAAATTTGTACGAAAAATGATTATTTGTTGTCTTATCGTTTAAATTCAGTGCTTTTCATTCATAAATTTCTAGATAACATTTTTCTATCCAATTAACTGCATGGTAAAAGAAATGAAAAACACAGAAATAAATACATAAAAAAAGTTATGGTTATACATTCAACTATGTATATGAAAAAAATAAATTACAAGTTAATAAAATTGTCGGGATTGCCAATAAAATATTGAAAAAAAAAATAAATAAAGAACATTGCACTACTGACTACCTTCGTTTTATTGTTAAAAATTTTTTTCCATTGAATTATTATTTCAATAAAAAATTCACCTTACCATACCATCAACTAATTAAAAATCAATCGTTTCTAATCTTCAATATCAATCATTTTTTTGGCGATTTTTCGATTTGAATTTTCTACAAAATAAAAGTTAAAAAAGACAATGATTCAATTATAAAACAATAATTATGCAATGACTGAGAAACTTAAAATTGCAATATTAGAATAATTTGGGATTTTGCCATTTTGGATACAAGAATTTTGAAAATTTTGTGTATTTTGTAATGCAATCTATTCAATTGACTGTATTCCCATAATTTAGTTTAAAAATGATGACTCATTTCTTATCATTTGAATGCATTGGTTCTCATTCATAAATTTGTGATAGAAAATTTGTTATCCAACTAACCACATGGTAAAAGAAATTTTGAAAACTGAGAAATAATTACATGAAAAGAAGTTATGAGTATAGGTTTGACTTTTTAAAAATCATAATTTATACATTTATAAAATTGTGAAAAAATAGTCGTAAGTGTTCAATTGAAACTCGTTTTGAAATCACGCTACAATAATTATTAAAGTGTACATTCAATATATAGCAAACTTGGAGAACACGATTTGAAGATGAAATGAAGGAGAAATCAAAAAACGCATTTCACATAAGTTTCACATTTCACATAATCTATTTTTCTACGACGCACATTCCAAACAGTTTTTCTCAAACTAATTGTTGCTTGTATATTTTCTGTACACTTATTTCCTGTGCTGCGAGCCTCGAAACTAAAGTCAGCTGATAAGGTTCTCGGCGTCTTGCCGCTAGGTGCGCTGCGGCAGTACGCTTCTCGCATTTGTATAGTAGTCTGGACTGTACCTCAGGAACGCGTCAGCAACGTAGAATTTGTCTGCATTCATCAGACAGTACCGAACTATTGTTGGTACTGTGCGAAATGAATGCCGTCCAATCTTAACTGTGTGATTAGGTACAAGGTACGTACAAGTGTGCAATATTGTGTTGATTTATAGATATCACTTTCTTTTTTCCACATATGTACTTTTTTCAAAGTGCGCCTCTTCAAATTATGATTCGTATTCCGTGATTCCATAGACACATCAGTTTCCGAGACTCTCGGGGTACAAACATTTAACAACACGCTTTGAAAGGTGACTTTTTTTCACTTCGTATGAGATGTTGTGATTGTTATTGTTGTCGCTTCCTCAGACAGTATCAAGCAAGCATTAGTACTGGACGAAAAGAAAAGTAGTCCATTCTGCTAGCATCCATACAAGCTGTACATAAGCGTGTAATACTATGTTGCTTTATAGATTCCCATTTTTCTCTTTGAATTGGATATAGTCTTTTTGTTTTTGTTTTCATATATACTTGACGACGATGTTACCAGCATTAATCTGTCTGTTGTAACAATACGAGCAATCGAAATAAAACTCTGTTATCATCATGTCTTTGAAAATCCAAAGATATTCAGACATTTCTAAGCCACTATACAAAATGTCTTACTCAAAGTTTCAAGACACTCTCGAATCTCTGAGATACTTCGTAAAGTCTCTTACTTGAAATTATGACACTCCAATGGGTCTTATTCGGAATTCCGATACACTTTTTAATGTCAAAAACATTATCCAAAACGAATGTCTTCAATTTTTCTTAAAGATAATTTCATTAAGGGGGGGGGGGGGGCATTTCCTCCATCGTGCCCCGGGCGCCGAAATGTCTTGCTGCGCCACTGCAATAAACTAATGGTGAGCACCCAAAACTTTTTTCGAAACATCAAGCATTAAAATTGTGGAAAATATCCCAAAATTCACGTGTCAAGAACACGTCGAACGTGAAATGGAAAATAATGCGGGAGTCCTAAATTTGTCGTTCGGAATGAATGAAGTGACAGGAAGCGAGACTTACAAGCGCACCTTTGGAAAATATGCGTGACATAAATTACGAGACAGCGATTTATGAACTCAAGCCCGAAAAGGAAAACGCAGGTAATGAATGTTAACTAGGCGTTTTTCAAAGGGCTTTTGATGGAAGGGAAAAAGGACCTTAGTAGTAGTCGGAGTTTGAGCACCATTTTGTAATTGACACCGCCATCGTTAGCTCCGACCCTTGTGAAACGCAAAGGGTTAAGTAAAGCTTTTGCACCCTTTCGCTTCTTTTCACTCCTGTCACGCAAAGCCTATTCGTCCGTCAATCCACAATCGGTCCTCCCTTTTTCCTTTGTTATCTTATTTACTTCGCGTGTGTTTTCGTTTTGTTTTCAGCCAGGGACATATTTTTATTGACTTTTGATTTCAAACTGGCGAATCGTTAATATTATATTTATAATTAACTTAGGATGCACGCAAATCGTAAAAAGTGCAAGCTGCGTATTCAAAAAAACAGAACCAATCCCAAAGCATCTTTCAAAGGGATGATTTTTTTTCTTGAAATGACCCATTTATTCTTCAGATGCTGCGGCCATTGCTACACATACGCCGCGTGCAACCTCAAAGCATCATCGTAAACATAATTCACCTCTTTGTTGCTTCTTCACAAAGTCCAAGTTTTTTTCAATCCAAAATGTCCCTACAAAAGGATTTAAAAGCTACGTTATGCTGTTGTTTTTTTACGACCAAATAAAAATTTATGCGAGAAAATGATCTTTCTCCTTCGTGAATAAGATTGCGTAGCTGAACGTTCTTATTTATTCCTTTCCTTGAGAAAAACATTACAATAGTCTACTTTGATATTCATGATTTTGAGATACCGTAAGAACATGCTGATGATTCCGGATATTCAGGAAAAAAATACGTCGAATGAAAACTCTGGCTTGGGAAAATCGAGGTTACATGTGAAAGTTATAACCGAAAATATTTATTAACTTATTTTGCATATTGCTTTTTAAAAACTTGATATTTTTATGAAAAATAACGTTATTGTTTTTCTTGAATGTTTTCTTAACTTTCTTAATATTTATCATATTTAATTATTGATGTCAAATAATTATTTCATAATAATTATATTTATTAATATCGAAACTAATTTTTATATTACTTATATTTATTTATATGATTATTTAATATGATTTATATAGTAATCAAATATATAATATTTATTCTTTAATATTTATTTACTAAAAAGAAACTTGACCAACAAAACACACATCGAAGAAAGTTCTATCAAACTTTTATTGCTTGATCTCATAATCCTCGAATTACCTCAGCACCGGACCACGTGGTTCGATCCACCCTAAAGCGAGGATATTTTTTTGAGAAAAAACGCGGATTCGTTGCGCGCGGGTCGTCGAGATTATACCGGATGTGTGGAAAGGACGAAATAGCGCGGTGAAAGAAAACACGCCGTGCATCTGCGTATATATTCGGTTCAGTTCTCTTTCGCCCCTTTTTTCCCTGACACACAAAAATTCGAATTCACGCTATTTATTCAAAAATAACGTGCGCGTGCAAGCTCGAGTTTACTGCACGTAAAGGGTGCCACGAAAGGATTTTTAGGGTAAACCCATTTATTACAAAAAAAGCCACGACGAAAGATTGAATTGAGAAGTTGCATCAATTTTTGTTGTTGCTGATATCGTTAGTTTATCAAAAAATATCAGACACCTGTTTTTTTTATATCTCAGAAGTAACAGAAAATTATTAAAAAATTCAGATATTTTCTATGATAGTCATTTTCCAAAGAAACAAAAAAACGTGTGTTAATTTTTTTTTCTGAATAATACCTAGATAGATAATTGGAGTACAAAACATCCAAGACAAAACATCCAAACCCTTGAAATTCCAAATTCCATTTTTTCCAAAGTACAAAATATATAAACTTAATAATCAGAAACCCAAATAATCAAACTACAAATTTTTACTATTTACCTATGGTGATTGTAAGGATTATAAGTAGAAACAACTGATGAGAATTTGCTAAAATCAGTTTCTGTCATAGAAAACTGAAATTTCTATGCTACTTCGATGAAAATTCAAATTACTTAAAGTTTGATTTTAAAAAGATTTGAAAAATATTTTGAAAAAATATTATCATCATTTATAAAATGATAATCATTATGACATGATGTATCGTTTTTTAATATCATTTTGAAGAATATTGAATATTTATCAAGAATTTTCATAATGAGTTATCGATAATATAATATTGAATAAATAATAAATTTTTAATAACAAATTATTATTATTATCATTCGTATCAATATTAATATAAATTCATGATACATTTTATTGAAATTGATTTTTTGTAATATTTTAATGAATTTACCACATAATTTTTTCAAGACAACATTGTTAAAATACTGATTAATGAATATATATTATAATTATTTATCAATGATTTTTATCATAATTTGATTATAATTTTTATAATAATTGATTATCGTTATAAATAAACGTATTCATAAAATATTAATAGTGATTAACGATGATTTTTGAGTATATTTTTTTTTATACGAAAAAAATTGACTATTTTATATTTTTGATTCATATCATTCATTTTCGAATATATTTTTATAAATTGTTCACATAATTTTTTCAACACATTATCAAAATCTTGATTAATAAATATATTTTAGTTATCAATTATTTTCATAATATTTTGATCACTATTTTTATAATAATGTAATATCGTTATGAATACACATATTCATATTATTATTAACAGTGAATATTGATGATTTATGAATATTTTTTTTCTACAAAAAAAAATTGATTATTTTATATTTTCGATTTATATTATTGATTTTTAAATATATTTTCATTCCTTTTTCACATAACTCTTTCAAGAATACATTATTAAAATACTGATTAATCAATATATTATAATTATTTTATCAATGATTTTCATGATATTTTTATCAAGATTTTTATAATTTTCTATTATTGTTATAAATAAACATATTCATATCAATAATAATAGTAAATAATGATAAATTTTGAATATTTTTATTTTTTGATACATTAATAAAAATTTTACACTATGTTTCAAGTGTTTTATTCATGACATAATGAACGTGATATAAAGTATGTCGAAAAAATTATAAAATAAGTATGAAATACCAAATGACAAAAAATTTTGATAAAAAAAATTCATTCAAAATAATCTACGAAAAATTTCCAAAATTTTCCCTCCTCTACAAAATACCATAAATACTAGACTTAAGTTAACATAAGAATTAATGAACTTTTTTTTGCCTCTAATAAAATTTTCGAAAACAATGAAAATTTTGAATATTCATAAATAACATATTTTAAAATGATTTATCATGCTAAATAACAATTGTTTAACAATCACGTTACATAATTGTCATGAGTGTGAAATAGAAGATTGCAAAAAATTGAAAAATAGGAAATAACCACAGATTTGAAAAAAATGTTACATACAAACTAACCAGTTATTTTCCCATAAAAAATTTCATGTTTTTTTCTTTTTCATATCTCAAAAATTGCCGGAAAATTATCAAAAAAATACAGATATTTTCTATAATAGTGATTTTTCAAAATACGTATCGATTTTTTTTGAAAATAATAGACACATATGTTTCTAAATTTACATAATTCTTTTTTTTCCATACAACCTCCCAATTAGCAATCTTCTGTTTTTGTTCTTTTTGAACGAATATTTAATGACACTCCAGTCAAATTCGATTTTCTCAGCAAAAACAAATTTTATTCAGGATCTTGAGCTGTGATGTGCATGTTTGAGCTTGGGACGAAATTTGTACCTGGGTTGGGATCTTGAAGTGAAAGGGCTTGAAGATGCATCTTTGGTGCCTTGAAGGTTATTAGTAAATAGTGTCGATAGGGGATAAAAAGTAGGGAAGAGAGAAGATAAAGGGCGGCCTATAAAAAAAGGCACCGGGCTCGTGTCAAGCACGCGTTGATGGCGCCGAAAAAAAGCGATCGCGCCGATCACGAGATCTTTTCCTCGTGATCATCCAAGTGAAAGGTGTTTGAAATACGCGCATCGCACGAATTTTTGTCGCCTCTGGGACGAAACTGAAGGTCTCAAGTTCACCTAAATCGTGAATTTATTGAACTTGGGCATGAACATGTGCAAAGGTGGTTTTGGGGTTTCAACTCCTTCCGAAATTTTGCCATAAAATTGTATTCATTCCTTCCATTAAAAACAATATCCAGAATTGCAACAAAAGACATTATTTTAATTGAAGTTCATCAGTTATTCGTCCCTTTCCAAAAATAAAACGAATACCTTCGAATGCTAATTTCCCATTGAACGAACGTGGTATTATCACAGAGAAATAGGCCTCAAAGCCAGAAAAATTGGAAGCTGAATATGCGCGTCAATTGTATGCACATTATTTTCACTGTGCCCTTTTCCCTCAACATGGCATATACACTTACGTACTTTGGTCCAACACGTCATTGGTCGGAAAGGTCCATGACCACGAATCACGACCCTCGCTTTAGGAACAACAGCCTCATAGCATCGCATTTGCGCCAGACGCGTCAATAATAAATTCTCGACGGCCGCAGATTTATCATGGTCACGCACTCACCTTATGCAACTTAATTGACAGATTATGCTTTTCTTTTCCGCGCTTCTTTCTTTTAAATAAATTCAAAAAATGACATGAAAAGACTGCATTAACTTTTTTTTAAGATTTTGAAGCTTTGAAATGAGCATGTTTATCTTGGACAGAAAGAAATATTTGGTTATAGCAGCCATTCATCTGGTAAAATATGAGCCCACAAAAGTTTTGGGTAATACAACCAATATTTAATTGGTTATATGGTCAAATAATTGAATTTCGTATTTTTCTTATTATTTCTAATATATTTACTAAATAAACAGTTGCTGCAACTAAAGTACTTTTCTACGTGTGCACAATTAATTTGTTATAAATGCGACGTGGCGAATGCGAAGCCAGGAGCATTTTCGATTTTGCTATTATACTTTCTCAGATCGGTGAGCGCTGTCGGCTCAACGTCTTCACGGTGGCAGCTATTTTTGTGGTGTACAATGAAAGTTGACAAAACATGACAATCACGGGCCCCAAGTGCACATCTCGCGTAGGCGGCCAGTGAAATAAAACGCTTTTTTTTCTTGCAGCGATGGATAAAAACGCAATTTTTTCTGAGCCTCGAACTTTGTTTGTCGGCATATTTGAGGTTGAGTGAATTTTTTAAAGAAAATATAAAAATTTGTTGTTCTGAAGATTAATTAAATTTCTACAATTTGTTTATAAAATCATTTTCCTTACTTACTTTTAATCCAAATATTTTTAACAACTCATTATCAGTGCAAAAAAAATTATTTATTCAAATAATTTGTTCATATTTTTCGATAAATAATACACACATGATTTAAATTTTAAATGAGAACTTAAAAAAAATACATAATATATGATTCTTTTTAGCAATTTGAATTTTTCACTTACAATTGGTAACGCTATTCAACACTAATGCCAAAAATTCAAAAGCACCAAACAAGAAAAAAAATACCTCTCTTATTCTTTTCTTCGTTCCAGACCTGTTTAAATTATTACCGTTCACCAATTCAACCCTCAAATCGCATGATTAAAATCCCGCATTCTTCCTTTGGACCCGCGGACATTATTTACAGCAAAGCATTTTTCCGCACAGCTCACGATTTTCCGAGGCACCGAAAAATTAAGGGACGAGAGGTATGTAAAATTTACGACGCCCCATTTCACCGTGTAACGCAGGGGTCCGAAATATTTTCTTCCAAAAAGAGGCCCAGTTTGGGATAGTTTAGGATAACAATTTCAGCGAACTGGAGCGAGAGAGTTTTCAGAATTAGAGAGATTTCGAAAGCCGATTAAGAAATTGAAGGCATGAGGACCTGCTATGTTTTTGGGACCTAAAAATAGACCCTTTTTGATTTTTTTTTTTCATTCATTCATAATTTTGTTGTTGTTTCTTTCATATTTTAATGGAAAGTATTTGAATTATGAATTGTTTGACATTTGGTACTCGAGGCAAGTACTAACAGAGCATAGTTACCATGAATATTTTTGGAAAAGCTTTTCGATGGAATTATTGAGAAATTGATTGAACTGATTCTGGTTCAAAAAATATAAATTTTGAGTACGATTTGGTCAGTGGAAAATGATTTTTAAATTTTCAGAGTAATATTAGTGAGCATTATTGTATAATATAAATTAATAAAAAAAAAAAAAAAATACAGTAATATATGTATATTATTATGTGATTCAAAACTGATTCTAATAACTGTAAAAAAAAGTTTTCGTAATTTTTCTAATCTTCCAAGGAACAAAATTATACGACTCTTAGAAATATTTTGTCACAATATTATATAGAACGAATTTTTTTGTAACAGTAAATTACTTTTTGTTGCTTCGACAAATATTTTCGCACAATTACTACTCAACGAAATTTTATGCATAATGATTGAAATAGAAAAAATAGAAAAAAGTTAAGATGATAGATAACATATTTACAAACTTGAAAAAAAAATCATGAAAAAAATGATTAATAACAAAATAAATAGAAATTATCAAAAATGTCTTTACTGAAATCTAAAGATCATAATAAATGGTTTCATGTTAGTTCTCGAAGTTGAACGATATCAAGAATAATTGTGAATCCTAGTTTCAGAAAAAATTATTCTTGAACACAATTTTAATTATGAATTTTAAGCTAAAATAACGTAGAAAAAATTAATTCGAACAATTGTTTCTACTTAATATGATTAATAAAGAGAAAAAGAAAAGATGCAAAATGGAGTTTAAAAAATTTGAAAAATCTTGAACCCTGGAACATCGAATTCTGCAAATCTACAGAGAAATTCAAAAATATTTCAGAAAATTTTTCGAATCATGCAAATACTGGGAATAAAATAAAAGTGTTAGAATTCGATGAAAAAACTATTTTCTGAACAATGTGTTAAAATATTTAAGATCCACGAAACTATGAATTCTAAAGCATCAAATTCTGAAAAACGTAAATATAAATCTATAGAAATTAGAAATTCTATTTATTCATAAAAATACTTCAACACGAAGAAACTTATAAAACACTACAAATTTATCGAAACTTAGAAAAATACAAGAACTATGTAAGAATATTTAAAAATTCTTCAATATTTCATACATACTTAACCGAAAATTCGATAAATATTATAAATCAATTGATATTGAAAAACTTCTAGAAAAATAATAAACTTTTAAATCTGAATTTATTTATTTTTTGAAATTAGTAATATTCTTCATTTATTAATTAATTGAATAAACAATAAATAAATAATTATATTAATTAATTAATTAATGGTAATTATTTTATTAATTTTATTTAATTTTATTATTAGAATAATAATTCTAATTTTTAATTTTTTTAGAAAAAATTTTCTAAAATGATATCAGAAAACTTGAAAACTAGAAAAACTAGAAATTCTAGAGTTTAAAATTCCATAAATTTATACAAATAACCATACATAAATACTATGTAATTTTTTGAATTGTATAAATACCAAAAAAAAGAGAAAAATAACACTGAAAATCTGTATAAAAAAGGTATTTTTTTCTGAAAATTGAATAATTCAGTAGAAATCGTTTACGTTTTCAATAATATAGGGTCGAAATGAATAAATTCAAAGAACGATCTATCGATATACTAGAAATCTATAAAAATACTAGGAAACGCAACATAATTTAATATACATTTGTAATTTTCTTTAAAGCCTAAAAAAATATTTCAAATTCTTATTACTAACTCCTAGAGCATAGAATTCTAGAAAGCAATTTAGAAATAAATTTCAAAATATTACTTCAAGGTATATAAATATACTGAAGAATTAATATGACAAACATTACAATTATTATTAAACAGAAATATTAATCTCCGTCACTCGTAAACAACAAGAATTAAATTCCATCGTATTAATTAACCCTACCTATATGAAAAATTCACGACTCAAGACTACAATTAAAAATGATAAAATCCAGAAGGAAATTGATATTTTTTTCGAAAAACCCCTTTCGGAAATTTTTTCTACCCACACCTCTGACTGCATACAAAAAAAAATTCGTTTTGTCAAGTTGTGCTGAAAAAGCAAATTCTTTTTTTCGTCTAGCACTGGTCCAAAATCCTCATGACCAAAATCACAGCCAAAACATACTTTGAAAACTTGGATTAAGCCCCATGCCACAGTCCGATATTGAAGGAGTCATAAGTGCCAGTAATAAATAAAAGAGATCACTAAGCTTACTGCAACAAACGCTTGCGAGGAAGATTACGTCACGAGGGTCCTTTGTCAAAACGTAGACACGTCAATCTCGCAAAGGGCGCGAGATTGTCGCGGCGAAATGAACACGTCGCTTGTTCGGAAACGTCGATTTATGAAAATGTTCTCCCCCGAAGGCCACGAAACCTGTCCTGATGATGCTCGTGCATGCTGGGGAAACTGATCGAAAGTTTTGACCAGCGACAAGGAAAAAGGCTCGAATTTCGGCGTCCAACCGAAAGGTCCTTTCCCCACAAATCACCTTGTGAACCCGTGAAAATGACATCTGGAAAAAGACGGAATCGCTCCAGATTTTCACGCCTGTTACGTAAAAGTCCAACGATAGTTTCACCACTTGGCAATTTTCACGCTTCGACATTTTCTAGAGCGATGAATCTTCACATTTCGCCTAAATTAAGCGCTCTCTTTCTCGTGCACGTTGGCCGTTCGTCTTCCGGTTTTTCGGAATGTCAACCCTGATTCATTACCTTGATACCCATTTTTTTTTTTTTGGAAAACGAAATTTATGTCCAAATAATATGTAGATGTTAAATTTAACACTCTGGTTTTTAGAAATGGTTTTCATGGAAAACATTTCGAGAGTCCCAAAAAAGGAATTCAGGTAAGAATGCGTTCGAAAACAACTTTTTAGCTGAGTCAGTTTAACTCTTTCAAACACGTGGGATGAAGTTTTGAAAGGAATTTTTGCTAGCCAAAAAATGTTAACTCATTGTTTGTTTTGAAGTTTGATTTTGAGGGAGTTTTAATGTGTTTATATAGAAGGTTCAGATTTATGCGAATATGGAATTTCAAAATTGTATAAACTAGAATATTTTTAAATTTCGAACTCGTTTTTCAAAATAAAAGAAGATGAAAATCCTTGCTTCTGAATCTCGATTCTTGTAATTTTTATCAAATTTTAAGGTACATTTTTGTAATTATTTATGTCCTTGTATTGTTATCAGATCCCCAGTGAAATTTGGATACAATTATTGATTATTATTTCATGTAAAAATAAAAATACAAAGGACGTAATGAACGGTTTTTCATGAAAGTTCACAAAGTTGGAAGAAAATCTTAATTTTACTAAAAAATAGCAATAATCCTGGCTTCAGGAGAATTTTTTCGAAAACAAAATTCTTATCATACATTTAATTTTTTGGCTAGGATAAAGTAAGAAACTAAAATTTTAAAAATTATTTCAACTTGTGAATTATAGACAAAAATTACAATTTATTTTTCTGTTTTTCAAGAAATCTATTTTAATCAAGAAATCTATTAATCTATTTTTCAAGAAAGTTCACGAAGTTGGAGGAAATTCTTAATTTTTCTTAAAAATAGCAATAATCCTGACTTCAGAAGAATTTTTTCCAAAACAAAATTCTTATTATAAATTTAACTTTTAACTAAGATAATGTCAGAAACTAAAATTTGAAAAATTGTATCAACTTATGAATTTTAGACAAAAATTACAATCTATACAAAAATGACGAAAGTTTAAAAAAAACTTTGAACCATTTAGCATTGGACTTAATAAATGTATAATAAAATCTAGAAAAATACCAAAAAATCTTTCAAATCTCACTAATTCTTTAAAAAAATATTAAAAAAATTAAATTTAATGAAAATAATATTTTTCACAAAATCTGAAAAAATACGTACGATCTTGAAAAGTTTAAAATCTAGACTGTCAAGTTCTAAAAAGCGTAGTATACAAAGCAATTTAAAAAAATATTAAAAATCGTGACAAAATCTAATTAATTATTTTTCGAAATACAAAAAATTTACAAAATTTGAGAAAAATTTGTATAGATTCAATTTTCCCAGAAATTATTGACGTTCTTTAAAAACCCGTCAAAATTTGAATTTTCTAGAGCCCCGAATTCTAGAAATCTATTATATAACGATCTACAAAAACACTTAAAATCTATAAAAGTACTTTAAAAAAATCCGATAAATAATAATTCTAATAATACTCACGAACAATTTAAACACAATTTTTTTTGTAATTTTAAGAAAACTCAAAACACTGAAAATCTACTTAGAAATCCATAACAATATCAGTAAATTGTTAAAATTGTATAAATAAAAAAAACAGATTAAATTCCTGTAAATCACTGTAAAAAATATTGTTTTCTGAAAAATCAATTGAAGAACCCAAAATCTTCGAAATTTTCAATACTCTGGCACGAATTTTAGAAGTCTATAAAACTACACGTAGAGATGGCTTCAGGCCCGTAGCCACGTACGGGCATGTACGGGGAACGCCCGTACTATCGACTTGTTTGCCCGTACAGCCCGTCTAAGAAAATGAATGTGAATTTATAATCCTGCCCGTCTTTCATTACTTTGTGCCCGTACTACCAGTTAGGTCTGGCTACGGGCCTGAATGGTTTGGTTACAGCAACTATTGATTTAGTAAAATATGAACCCAACAAAGTTTTGGGTACTACAACCAAAGCTCCTGTTATAGCAATTAATGCTCAATTTTCATGACTGACCATTAGGTTGCAATAACCAATAATTTGGTTATCAAGACTAAAGTTTTGGTTGTACTACCTAAAACTTTCGTAGGCTCATATTTTACTACATCAATGGTTGCTGTAACCAAAAATTTCTCTCCGTGTGCCAGAAAATTCTACAAAGTTCTAAAAATTTCATAAAATTCCACAGTTCCAGAAATCCATGAAATACAAATCTACGAAAATATTATTTTCTGAAAAATGTCGAAAAAATTTCAATGAAAAATTCACCTTCATACGATTAACTATTTGAAAATCTATCGTTTCTAATCATTAAAGTTTACAGATTTTTCTGGTGATTTTTCGGTTTGAATTTTCTACAAAACATAAGTAAAGAAGCCAATAATGAAATAATAGAACAATAGTTATGTTATGAATGAGAAATTTAAAATTACAAAATTAGAAAAATTTGGGATTCTGATATTTTTGATACAAGAATTTTGACAATTTTCCGTATTTTGTAATGCAATATTCAATTGACTTACAATTGACTGAAGTCCTATAATTTAGTTTGAAAATGATAATTCATTTCTTATCATTTGAATTCAGTGTTTATCATTCATAAACTTGTAGATGAAAATTTTTTATCCAACTAACCACATGCTAAAATAAATTTTAAAAACTGAGAAATAATTACATGAAAAGAAGTTATGGGTATAGATTCGACGTTTTGAAAATAATAAATTATAAATTAATAAAATTGTGAAAAAATAGTCATAAGTGTTCAATTTAAACTCGTTTTGAAACCACGCTATAAGGTGAAATCAAAAAACGCATTTCACATAAGTTTCCCCTTTCACATAATCTATTTTTCTATGACGCATATTCAAAACAATTTTTCTCAAACTAATTGTTGCTTGCATGTTTTCTGTATGACCATTGAGGAATGCGTATACACTTATTTCCTGTGCTGCGAGCCTCG
>JAPYZL010164898.1:0-11526 GCA_030522825.1 Platygaster orseoliae
ACAAAAACTGACTCATGATAAAATACAAGCTTACGCAGACAGACGGCACTGCCGGTCAATTAGGGAAAAAAAAAATGCCAATGGCTCACAACCCAGCCCGGCTCACAACCCAGCCCTCTCCCCTATTTCTTTTTTGGCGATGGAATTTTTGATACAATCTTAATAATATGTAAACAAACAAAAAAACTATTATTTTTCTATTTCCACCTAAGAGTAAGGTGAAAACAAGTTTGCAACATTGGATTATATTGTTGAGTGTCAATAATTATTTAATGATTTTACAAAAAAAAAAAAAGTAATACAAACAATTGTTTGTTTTCGTTTATTATTAAACGTTTAAAATTTCCGACTCATGTACAAAGGTTTAATGTCAGATCTGACATAGTGCCAAATTCCATTGTTAATGGGAAAACACTCGCTAAAAATGGAAAGTTGTGTTAATAAAAGAATCAATGTATTTCCAGGTTGGATGACAGGCCTCGTACAACGCACTGGATGCCATGGAATGTTGCCTGCCAACTATGTCGAGGCTGCGCAAATCTAAACACAGCCAGAAAATGGCCTCCCCGTAAAAATACTCCATTAGTTTTCTCACGACAAAAAACACCGATCGCGTGAAAAATGTTATTCATCGTTTCAACCCAACAAAATTAACTCGATTCTTGAAATTTTCGTTCTCCATTGCTAGGAAAAATGCGTTAACTCGAACTTTCGTCGCGTTCGAAACACAATCCAGGGTAAATGTTTTTAAGTGCCTAACAAAAGTGTCCTTTCTCGGGGTGTTTTCGTTTCCGTGGACACGATTTCTTCGGCGTAACTAGATTAATTTTATTATTTCGTGTATTGCCATATTTTCCATTCCAGTACGGTTTTTGAGGGTTCTCTTTTTTTCTTGGCGCGTTTTGAAAACGTCGCTTTTTTTGTTTTATCTTTCCGGAAACAGGAATTTTGTGATGCGCGGAGCGTTGTTGATAAAATTTGATAAGTTGTATTTTTTTTAAGTGGGCGGACCAGTTTTGAAGGATTTTGTTTTTCGTATCGAGCGCTTTCGATCTCGACGAAACGAGGGAAAGAGAAAATGTTTGCCAAGCGATTTTCGTACGAATGTTGCGTTCCTTGAAGCATTTAATCGAATGGTCGTCGTAGCGTAAGAAACTTGAGAATGAATGTTCATCGGTAACAGAGAAACATATTTTTTAGGCGTGTTATCGGTCAGTTTTTCTTCTCATTTTTTTGTTCTTTTTTTCATTTTTTGTGATTATCGAAGTGACGGGGGCGATTTACGATTACGATTTAAAATCACAGAAATATATGTTAGCGTTGTGTTTAGAAAGATAATATTATATGATGATGTAAATCATGGACGATGAATAATGCATGTTATGTACTTTCATTAATTTTCGTTTGTTTTTTTTATGTACCTTTCATTTGCTTTTGTTTTAGTTTTTGCTTTTTTTTTGTTTGTGAAGTTGTGAATATTCTGGTTAAAAAGACATTGATTTAGAAAATTTTAGAATCGTTGAAAGTATTTTGAATTTTTTATACATTTCTATTAAACATTGTTACTGTTTCGAAAATTGTATAAAACTTTTTTGTATTTTTTATCGCAAATATAGCTAGAACCAATACTTAAAATATTCGTAAAATAACTATCCATTGTGAGCATTCCCAAAGCAATCACTTTTGTAGGACCAATTTTTCAATTATTCACGCCATCAACAACAAATACTAACTTTTGTGAGACGTATCAATAATCAAATTTATATCCATGTAGTTGTGAAAACTTTTACAAGCGATTTTCCAACTTTTTTGAATTTTTACGAGTATACAACCAAAACTGCCAAAATTTGTTGTGAGATTTTGATGACTATATTAGCAACTTTTGAGGTACACGACAAATACAATAATAATGTGTACCTAAATTTTACATATGTGCCAAGCTAATGATGTTCATCGTTTTCATTGTTACAGTATATTGTATATAGAATACGCTGTTCTTAGAATCTGTGAAAAGCGAGAATAAAAAATTAGATGAATTGACAATTATTGTTGAAATTTCGTCTGTACCTAATGAATAAGTCGCCTGACAGAGAGATTACTATTTCTTTCGTTAAATTTTTAAATTGTGGCAGAATTTTCAATATCAAAATTAAATTTTAAAAGAACTGAGCAACTCTAAACTGTTAAATTGAAAATAAATAACTTTTACTTAATCTTTTCGTTTACTCTCACATTGAACTGACTTTTAGAAAAGAAATAGTGAGCCCATCGTGAGACGACTGATTCACTGGGCATCTTTACAAAAAAAAGGCCGTGTTTTCCACGTACTTTGCTAAATGACTCGACGGACAACGTGACGAAAGCCGTACTCTTAAATTTGATAGGTCTTGAAGACCTCAACATGATCATCATCAAATACTTTCTGTTTGTGTGTTTTCCATTGGCCAGTTGACGACGTCGCAAATATTACACAAAGCCATACTCTGGATATGAAATATAATCAAAAGAGGATAAAATAACGTTCATGATTTTTAGCCCTTGAATTTTTTAGGATATTTTTAGGAAATCTTGGCAAAAACTATGTTTCAACCATAAATTGTAAGTATTGATAAATTTCGAAAATTTTACCTGTAGGGTCACTCTGTTGCCGTACCAGCAAAACAAAAAAACTTGTGTCGTCACAGAGCCCAAGTACAGCACAAGTGACATAAAAGTTACATCCAACATCGTGATTTGTGCGAGAAGGTAAATGCTCAAGCAAATGACCGCAGAGCTGGTTGAGAATTGAACGAATATCACTTGACTAATGACCACATTGAATGTTTCTGAAAAACTTTACCAAGACTTGTACCGTTAGGGATTTTTCACATAGGTACAACAAAACGTTTGTTACTCGAAGAAAAACTTGGCCTCTATCCACGTTTTTCACCGAGTTTTTCTTCGGCGCGAAAATTTGTATACGTGAAATGGAAATTGTTTACGAATAAATGAATGTACTCGATTATACCGAACTGGATTATTTGTTCATGAAACAATATGCAAGATCGTAATTGTCGTTTCCTTTTTTGATGATCCTTTTCGATCGAAGAGAGATTTTCCCGTTGGTTTTCTTGGTTTGGCCAATTCATTAGTCGGTTTTCAAGAAGTTTCATCAAGCCTGAAATTCGGACTGTCGTTTCTACGAGCCAGGACTCGAAGGCTATTTGGACGAAACCGGCGACTACTGTTGCTGAGATTTGATGGAAAATGGTGGACCAGAAAATTTTTAGTTCGTCGTATTTGTATGGCAGCCATGCAGGGTATGGCAGAACTTTTTGCAGTGATATAAGAAAGGATTTGAGGGCCAGCGCTATTATTCCTGGCACGACTAAATTTGTGTAGCGGAAGGTGGTAGTTCTGAAATTTTTTGAGATTTTCCTGTCGAGCAAAATCTAACACGTCGAATAGTTCGAATATTGCAATCCTTATAGAGGCTGAAATCGGAACTCATGAAAGAAACTGTTGCAAAAGAAAATTTCTGAGTTTTATTGGGAAAATAAATATTTTTTCTCGTGCAATAGCCTTTCAAACACATTGTGGTTCTTGTGGTTTTTCATTGATGTGTTTCAATCATGGATTCAGATTTTCATGGTTTTCGTTAAACTTTTGTATTTTTCATGTTTTTTTAAGTATTTAGAGAAGTTGAAGGATTTCCTGATTTTATTATGGATGTTTATACAGGTTTCTAGAGTCCGATGCTGAAGGATTTCTAATATTTAAGTCAAATAAGTAGTCGAATTCCCCAATTAAATTTTATTAAATGACAATAGACATTTATATTTAAAAATAATATTGACAATAGACATTTAATAAAATTTGATTGGGAAATTCGACTACTTATTTGACTTATATTATGTCAAACCCAATAAGAACATAAACCTTACTAACTGATTTCTAATATTTTTATAGATTTTAAGGAAAACAATATTGGCATAGAATAAAGGTATATTTTAAGGATTTCCAGAATTTTCGTATTTTTTGGTATTTACAACATTTTGTAGTATTTTCTAGTGTTTCTATATAGCATATATGCTCTTGAAACAAAGTTCTAAGGAGTTTTTGTATTTTTCTATATTTTTGAGAAAACGCCCAGGTGCAAAAATTCATGTGGAGTACCACATGACATCTATATAGCATACCACCTAGCAGTAAAAAATATTTTTTTTTATAATAATAATCAATAGTTAACAATAATTATTCGGCATATCCGCGAAAAGCGTGGGCAAAGAAAATTTATTTAAATGGTTTTTGGACTTTTTTTCCATTGTATTGGATTTTGGTAGTTTCGTTTTGATATTTTGTTTTACTGGTGAAATCATAATACCCTAAAACTCATCAAAATTTATTTTTGGGTACAACTTCAGAAAACTGAAAAAATGAAGCTGTAAAAACGTGTGCTGAAAAAGAAACATTGACGTATCTCGAAGTCCAACGTTTTTTCGATGAAAAAATCATCGTTAGTATGAATAACTCCCGGATTCTGTTTTTTTTTTATAAAAAGTTTACGGGGAGACTTAGGCGATATTTTCCCTAGTTTTCGACGCGTCAACAGCTCCATCCGCAACCTACAACTGAACTGCCGACATTTCGTGATCAACCTTAATGGAGATCACTTTTTAAGAGAAATGTTCATTATTACTTAAAATTCTCGCGCCTGCGTACTAACGTGAAAATTTTTTAGTATTGCTTCTGCTCGCTAGGTGGCTACGCTAGATTTTTTCTCAAATTATTCTTAATTCTCGTGCACCGAGTACTAACGCGCAAATTGGTTAATACACTCATGTGAGTCCATTAAAAAACATTCATAAATTGCCGTTTTCATTATAATATTTGTTTTTTAGTCATATGTGTTTTTAGTATAGTTAGTGATTTCGAACACAAAAATATTTGAATATGTATTCGAAAAAAATGACTTTACGTTACCGATCAGTATATGACGGTGAATATCGAATTTTTCTACATTCTATAATATTTATTCAGGTTTTATTAAATTCGACGAATTTTCCGAATTTATTAGAAACATCTACCACCTTCACTACCCTGGCATGCAGGTTACAACTCTTGAAAGTTGTAGTTGGATTGCTAATTCTGAAAACTGCAACCGAAAATCTTAGAGATGAAAACAAGTCTAGAACGCAATGTGCCACGAAAAATCCAGAAAAATCAAATGTTTATTATTATTTGCTTCATTAAAAAAAGATTCAATGGTCAAATTCATAATATGTAACAAGCTACGTGAAAAAATACGAATAAATATGCCCATGCTAACTATGGGTAAAAGATGTGATTGAGTATATCAGGGGCGAATCCAGAAAATTATTTCGGACTGGGGTTTTCAGACTTCATCTTTTATTTTCCAAAAAAAAAAATTGTCATCAAACTCTCAAATTCGATTTCTTAAATAACAAAAAAAAAATTGTCATCAAACTACCAAATTCGATTTCTTAAATAACAAAAAAAAATTCGGGGGGGGGGGGGTTACCCACCAACCCCTCCCCTAGGTCCGCACCTGCTTATTGTTATAATAATTGAGCAATAAAAAATACGAGGGCCCAAGAAACCCGTGAGATACGAATTTTTATTTAAACTACAAGCTTAAACCTTATTATGGAGGCAATTTTCTCCAAGAAAATTCAGTTTTCTATGAATCCGGCACCAGGGAGAGTGCTGATTTTTTGCATAGTCAATCGTTAACTTACTTTTATAATAATTGAGCAATAAAAAAACGAGGGAAGCAAAAATTTCACGAGAAACGAATTTTTGTTTAAACTTCTAGTTTAATCCACTTTCTGGCGAGAAAATTCTTTGTGAAAATTCGGTTTTCTCAAATGTGCGGACCTTGTATTTTGCTGATTTTTTGCATAGTCAATCTTTGACTGACTGTCATAATAATTGAGCAATAAAAATTGAGAGGGACTAAAAAAATTGCGCGGGACGAATTTTTCTTTCAACTACTAGCTTAATAAACTTTTTGGCGAGAACATTCTTCATGAGAATTCGGTTTTCTCAAATGTGCGGACCTTGGATTTTGCTAATTTTTTGCATAGTCAATCTTTGACTAATTTTTATGATAATTGAGAAATAATAATCGCGATAGAGCAATCAAGTCGCGAGACGCAAATTTTATTTCAACTACTCGCTTAACCAGGGAACATTCTTATTGAAAATTCGGTTTTCCTAAAATAGGCTACTTTGAAAAATGCTGATTTCTGCAAAGTTAATTTTTGACTTACTTTTATGACAATTAAGCAATAAAAATCGCGATAGAGCAATAAAGTCGCAAGATGCGAATTTTATTTCAACTACTCGCTAAACGAGGGAACATTTTTCTCGAAAATTCGGTTTTCCCAAAATAGGCTACCTTGGAAAATGCTGATTTTTTGCAGAGTCAATCGTTGACTTACTTTTATAATAATTGAACAATAAAAAAACGAGGGAAGCAAAAATTTCGCGAGATACGAATTTTTATTTAAGCTACTAGCTCAATTCACTTTCTGACGAGAAAATTCTTCGTGAAAATTCGGTTTTTTCAAGCCCGGGATCATTGAGAGTGCTGATTTTTCACAGAGTCAATCGTTGACTTACTTTCATAATAATTGAACAATAAAAAAACAAGGGGAAGTAAAAATTTCGCGAGAAACGCTTTTTTATTTTAACTACTTGCTTAATCTACTTTCTGGCGGGAAAATTCTTCGTGAAAATTCGGTTTTCTCAAATGTGCGGACCTTGGATTTTGCTAATTTTTTGCATAGTCAATCTTTGACTGACTGTCATAATAATTGAGCTATAAAAATCGAGAAGGAATTAAAAAATCGCGCAAAACGAATTTTTATTTCAACTACCAGCTTAATCCACTTTCTGGCGAGAAAATTCTTTGTGAAAATTCGGTTTTTTCAAGTCTGGGATCATTGAGATTTGAGAGCGCTGATTTTTTGCAGAGTCAATCGTTGACTTGCTTTCATAATAGTTATTATAATATAATGATTACAAAATAATATAATCACATAATAATTGAGCTGTTATTATGAACTTACTTTCATAATATTTATAATATTTGTTAAGTTTTCAAAAACGAAATTAATGAAGCAATCAACAGGTTTTTTCATCGATTACCGATAATTTGCTATCGCATTACACTTTTCAGCCTCACGAGTGTTTGTAAACTTGAAAAATTGGATATTGTAAGATAAGCTTTATGCCTAGAAAATTATATAAAATGACAATTAACAGCCAAATTTTATAGTTTCAACAATTGAATTATCCGATAAATGATGAAAGATCATAAACACATGCCATTAAAAATGAAAAAAGACTTAAATTTTAATTTTAAAAATTAGCAACCCAACAGAAACCTTTGAAGGTTGCTGTTGGGTAGCAACCTGCATGCCAGGGTACTTTCAATGTTTTTTTATTTTTTGAGAATTTAAATGGTTTATCAATTTTGATTGAAATTATTTTGGATATCAACCATTTTTGTACGACAAAATATTTTTGATTTTCTAAAAATTTAAAGATCACTCAGTTTTTGCAAGTTTATGAAATTCAACAAATTTTTCGAATTATTGTGATTTCTAAATTATGATTGATATATTGATAAAATACAAATTAACATTTTTTTGCTTTGAAAAATTTCTAATATTTTATAGAATTATCAAATTTTTCTTCATTTTAAAAAATTTATTCAGGTTTTAGGAATTCCAACAAATTTTCCGAATTTCATAGAAATATTTACGATCCTTATGATTTCCGATGTATTTCATTTTTTTCTAATTTTTTCGGTTTGTCAATTTTAATTGAAATTATTTTTAAAATCGACGACTTTTTTGCGAGAACATATTTTTTTTTTTTTCGGAAATTCAAAGAATACTAAACAGTTTCTGTAATTCAACGAAATTTGACAAATTTTTCAAATTTCTTGAACATTACAATTCTGCAAATTTCCCATATTGTTCACAGTTTTCGAATTGTTGTGATTTCTAAATTTGGATTGTAATTATTACAAATATCAAACATCTTTGATTTCTTTAAAATCTAAAGAATTTCACAGATTATTCATAATTCTACGAAATTTGAAAAACTCTCTGAGAATTATCACCAATCATCATTTTCTGAAATCCTACAAATGTTTCCAATTTTTCTAGAACTATTGACTATCGTTAAAAGTTTCCACGTTTTTTGATTTCTCATAATTAGAAAAATTTTTTCATTTTATAAATTCAACAAACTTTCACATAAATATAAAATTTTCCGAAATTCTCCGAGTGTTTTTTATAGTTTCCATCACAACCCAATGAACCTGTAAACTCGCGGCGAGTTCGCAGCGCGTTCATTATTTTCCTTATTCTCATTATTTTCTCTTATTTTCATAGATGCCTAGTATTTTTTCGAAATGCTGTATAGGTTTCTAGAACTCGAAAAATGGAAATTTATATCAATTTTTTATATTTTTATGTTTATTTGATATTAATAAAATTATGCAGCACTTTCTAATATTTTTATAGATTAATAAATACGTTTATAGAATTTGATACTCTAGAATTATTAAAGCCATAGATCTTAAGTATTAAATTAAAATTACGAAAAAACTGTACTGTCATAGATTTCTACTATATATTACTATTATATTATTAAATTTGTTTAGTGTTAGAGTGATTCGAAAGATTTTCTGGTATTTTTATGGATTTTTATATGTAGATTTTTCGAATTAAATACTCCAGGGTTCTAATTTTGATTATTATATTCACTAGATTAAGTTATTAGAAAACGGCAATGAAATTTTCCGCACATGTTATGTCTTTTAGATTTCAGTAAAAGTACTTTTACACCAACTTTGACTTCTTTTCAAAATTCTACTACCGTTGCCATTGACTATTTTATTCAAATTATGTTCATGCACTTTTTTTCTATAACTACTGATTGCTATATTTGAACTAAAGCATATGTGCACGGAGAAAACAATGTGGTTGTCACAACCTCATAGATAGTAACATTTGCCCCAACTATTTTCATGGTTGAGACAACCTCACTTGTGGTTGGTGCAACCACATTAAAAGTTACTACAAGCATCACAAAAATTGCATTGAGAAAAGATACCTTAGGGTACAGATCATTTAGGCACATTATCTGTCTTAAAGGCATTGAAAAGTAGGCCTAAATGATTTGTACCCTAAGGTATCTTTTCTCAAGTCACGTCACATATTTGTAAAAGCAGTACGAAATAATGATCTTAAACCTAGAAATCTCGTTACACTCCGAAATAATAACTTCCTCGTCCTTATTCCTCGCCACGAACGGATCTTTCATCAATTGCCTCATCAAAAAAATTATACTTTTCCGATGTCTCAGCATGCAAAACCATTTACAGCAAGCAACGACTATCGATAATGCCATAAAAGACCCATTTGCAATATCGTTTAAACCGTCAGCGGCGAGAAAAACGCACATGAACTCCGTCAGCGTGAACGTCACATTCACAAAAGACATGGCTGCAGTGTAAAAATTGTACAAAATTTTTGCAACCAATGATGACCATTTCATTGGTCTCCAAAATCCACTGAAACTGAACCAGGCAAAAGCTCTTCGACATGGCAGCATTTTTAGCAACGATTCATTAAATTTTCACTCAATCAATTGTAAATTGTAGATGGCAAAGTTGCCATTAGAGTTCGATTCGAATCGTATGTACGTTCACTTTTTAAAATTGCAGGTTTTGGCTTTGATTTTACGTCGTTCGAACTTTTAATTTGTAGTTCCGTCGCTGGATGAAGTTCGTTAATTATGAAATAACGTGCATCGCTCGGTTTTATGTCGTCGAGTAGTAATTAAAATGACTAGTTGTATCATTTTTATATTGAATATTTATGAAAAAAAGGTTTGTTCGCTCGGCATTTTAAGTGGTGATTGAAAACGTGCGATTTGATGGAGTTTGTTGGGGTTGTTCAGTTTTTTCTACTCATTTTTTTAGTCTGGAAGTGAAAATGAAACATATCAGGAATTTGGACAATGAATTATTCTAAATTTTAGAAGTTTAGATATTTTGCGATTTTTTAATCTTCACTGGGAAAAGCGTAAAATCTGTGATTCGAATTCGCACTTTTACAGAATTTTTCATGGTTCAAGTGATTTGAATTTTTTTGAAAGAATTTTCACTGAGAAATGCAGAATCAGAAAAAAACATACATTATCTATGATTAAAATTGAAACTCACTTAAATTGATATTCAAGAGAAAATTGAAAGTAAAGTCCTTCAAATTCATTATAATTCGAGATTTACAAATTTAGAATTTTTTATTGTTATTCGAAAAAGATTGATGAAAGCCTTATTTTTCATTAAAAATTTTCAAAAGCATTGGAATTTACTTGAACTATAAAGTAATATTAATTCTGTTTAAAAATCTTTAATAATTTGAAATTTTCAAGCGTCTTAAGTTAATAACAAAAGAAATTCAAAGATTCTCACACTACCACAAAACCGTAATGTTAAACATTTTGAAAAATCTCTCGAATGAATATCCGAATTTCCATTAATTAAAAATTGAAGATTGTAAGAACTACTATCACTGTTCAATTATTTAGAAATGTTCATAAAAAAGAGAAAAAGTTTTAAGGTCACTAAACGACGAATTTTTGTTAAACTCCGTAATTACGTTAATTGATGTAAACTAACTTGCATTACTTAGTCTGACTATTGTTAGTTATTACCACTAGCTTTGTTACTTCATTACTTCAACATTTCAAAATATCTTGCAGACTCTCAGGAAACCCAAAAACGAAAAATAAAAAATTAGTTTAGAATATTTTTTGATCTAGAATAAAAAAAAAAGTGTAAACAGTATCTTCTTTGCATCAACAGAGGTAAAAAAAACAACAACATAACAAAACTGCATAATTGTGAAAGACTTTTATTTGACCTTTGGATTGTTAGAGTTTGTACTGGATTCTTCAGAAATCCTTCCTTTCATGAATTGATAGACAACTGCGAAATCTTTTTCGGGAAATCCTTGAGAAATGGCAGTGCGATAGATTTGATGTGCCATCGATCCAAGCATTATTGGAAAGCCAACATCAGTCGCTGCTGCTTGAGCCAGTCCAAGATCTTTGGCTATCAATTTTATTTGAAAACCACCCTAGAAATGTTAAGAAAAATTCACCAGGATGTTATTTTCAATAACCAGATTATTTTCAATAATTAGATTAATTGTGAAAAATATTCACAATTGATTAAATAACTATAATACTATATTATAGTTTATTCAAAACGTCATGAAAAATTTTTTCCAGCTCAAAACTATTCAAAATCTCGAAAAGGGAAAGTGTATACATATGTGACGCTCCGAAAGAAAAGGTCTCTTATACCCCCATTGCATAAAGTACATTTTCACAACTCGAACATCGAAAACTCGATTTACGGCGTCTGCCAAAGATGGCGTAACTGAGCGATTTCAGGTTGTTTCATTTACTCCACTCGACTTCATTTACCTCACTCAT
>JAPYZL010164905.1:0-10112 GCA_030522825.1 Platygaster orseoliae
CCGGATTTGTTTAGAAAAATTCATCAATGTCATCAGAGAAGACTTCCAGCTCAAGGCCAAAAAGTTCTTGATACCTCTTCTGTACAGCATCTTCAATTTCAATGAAAAACACAAAAATAATCAAGGCCTTGTCCCAATTGACATCAGAAATAACGGACACATGATAAAAAGTATACAGAACTCGTTAAAAGATGAAGAACTTGGAAAAGACATGAAATTCCTTTTAGAAGAGAAGTTTTTTGAAGTGTTCGATGATATTTTCAAGAATGAACCTGGAACGTATAACATCCGTAGGAAACGAATTATCAGGACCCTCAAAGAAAACTCTTCTGAAATACTTCATGATTGGGAATTGTATTACAATCCAATTGTTCAGAGTCCACGAAATCTACCGATACGGTTTTTGAAATCTATCAAGTGGTACAGAGAGATACCAATGCGTTTCGTAGAACGTAGTCTTCAAGACCTTGAGGATGGATTCGATGCAATGATTCCAGAAGACCTGAGTTTCATCGGTATAGACCAAAATGATGCTGAGACAGTACAATGTGCCATCTTCGAAGCGTTAAGAGCAACATTGGAGAGTACCCCACCTGTGCCTTTATATGTGTTCAAGAAGGTTGTTACTGAACATTTCATATTTGGTGCTATCAAGTTTTTCTACAGCGTTGCCCAGAGAACTGCTGATTTGTATGTAGTTGATTTTGCAGAAGAATTGATGAAAATTGAAAGGGTTTCTTTGAAAAGTCATGGCATTTGACTCGCTTGTATGGTTTTGCCATCTGATAAAAAATGTTTATTTTTGGAGCGTTGCTTGAAATCTGAAAGTCACCAATCGATTCAGAGCCCTGTGTTGCTAGAGCTGTACGAAACATTTGTTCAAAATCCAAACGAAGGCACTTATAAATTTCTCGAAACTTCTCTCCAAAACTTCATTATTGACGAAGAAGATATACAATGCAAAATTGCCAATTCGAAGCGTATGCCTAGTTCATATGTCACTTCTTACATCAAGACACTTCTTACTATGGCTCGAAAGTATGTTGATATATAGTTCCATATCATCAAACAAATTGATAAATCGTATAAGGAAATTCTGGATGAAGACTTTCAACTGCATTTGATTAAAAGTGCTGTTTTTTATTATTCTTTGTTCAACCAGTTCTATGATGAAGATTTCATTTTTGATGTTTACTTGAGTGGTCCTGATTTTGAGAGGAAATTATTATCTTTCATCGACGCTTTGATGAGTTACGTGGAAGAAAATCCAGCTACATCAGAAAACCCTTTTGAAAATCCAGGAAGGGAATTCTTGGGTGGTATAGTTTAACACTATGTGAAACGGACTTGCACACGATCTCAGAAAACAACGCAGATCACTAAGGCTCTGAAAAACGCTATCGAGTCATTTTTGACGCCACAAGATCACACCGAAAGTCACTCATTGCTCGTTTTGACTGAAAACTTTGTACTAGCTAATGGATCATTTAAAGAATTCGGAAAAATCACAGGGGAACATATGGAGTCAATGATGGAACTTTTTGGGAGAGAGTTCATTATGAAGTATATTGAGTTTGTTCGTGATTTTTTGCAATTGTTCAGCAAATCATCCCATATGAACGTTGACAACTCTATTTACATTGATATTGTTAATTCACTTCTGGAAGTTAATACTGTCGGTTCTTGTGTGCTGGCTGCTCAACTTTTTTATCACGGCAAGAGCAAAACGGATGAATGGATTGAAATATATAAGAGACCACGATTAAGTCAATTTCATACAGTAAAATCTTTCTTATCATATAATTAGTGTCTGGATGAATGTATGTATGGCTGACTATGCACTTTTTCCGATAATCACGTGAAGTTCACTTATATTGTTTTATATATGCTAACCATGTTCACCGGATGTCAAACAGCAGTGTTATGATCATTGACAGCTAACAATTTTTTAAGTCGTATGTAAGTGATTACTGATTGTAATTGTGCAATATGCTGTGAATAATAATTTACATAAATTTTCATGATAAGTTTTTTTTTTCATGCATATTCTGGAATGACATTTTCGTGCATATAGATTTGTTTCTAAAAAGTTCAGTAAATTTCGTCCTAATAAAAATCTTTTTTAAATTGCAATTCTTTAACTTGATATTTTTCGTTAATGTAGTTACCAAACATGCGCTTAAATTTTTTTTTGAAATATCCACTAATACAAAATAGTTAGAAAGAACCTCAATTTTTCAAAATTATATTATATAATTTTTAAAAATCCACCGTAGGAAAATGACATTTTATCATTTATAAATAGTGATAATAATTTATACTCGAATTTGGAAGTTGTATCGATTTATTTTTTTACTGATTTCGTTAGTTTTTCGAAAAATATCATATACGTGTTTTTTATTTTTGTCATTTCTCGAAATTTGATGGAAACACATCGTTTACAAAAGTATAACAATGTGACATCATTCTAATGAAATGACGTCATTTGCATGCTCAGTATGTCCATGTATACAGGATTAAAAATTCACATACACTTTAAAATAATCATTCTTCAAAGAAACAAAAAAATTCGTATCGATTTTTTTTCGAAAATAATATATACAGCGCGTCCACCTGGATACTAAACACTATTTTATTTTTAAGTTCAAGCTTTTCCACGAAAGGAAAAAGGTCACAAATTCAAATATTAATATTAATATTAATTTTTATGAATAACCGTATTATGAATACATTATGATTGATGTATGTAAATCATGTAACAATTACTTTATTGCTTGCTGATTGAAAGAGTAAGGAGTATGCACTGTCGCTCTCCTAAATCATTTTCTGAAATGATTGTATAAAATTTAACGATTTTTGAAGCACTTTTGTATGTGGATGGATGTATTTGTAAGTGCATTTTTCGAAGAAGGATGATTTCCGTAGTATCTAATGTTCAACTCATTTTCTGATACTTATGTGTCTACCGCCTAATTCATAAGTATAAATAATTTTTTTTACCAAGAACTATTTGTTTATGTTGTAGGAAAATGAGTGTGTAAGTGAAAATAAAATTTCCGTGATTGCTTCCCATTTTTTCACTGTGTTTATTTTTGCAACATTTTTGACAATGATGTAGTATACAAAAAAATTTCAAAATAAGTTTGGAAATTTTAAAATCCAAAATTCAAGTCAGGATGTGCGAAACGATTGTGAATTCTCAAAATAGAATCTTTTTCATGTCCGATATACAAAACCCAATGACACTTGTTTTTATACAACTTTACAAATCATGAGTTTATCTGAAACTGTTTTATGTTGTGGATTAAACGTTTTGAGGCTATAGAATTTCCTGAAGTTGCACTCACAGAATAATTGTAAGAAACTTTTAAAAATTTCACAAATCATGCATTTTTATTTCAGCCTTCGATTACATAACCTACTTTAATTTTAGGGAATGTTGGTTACCATAAATAGTCAATTTTTTGTGGTTTATTTTCCCCCCAAAAAAACTTGAAAACTATGAAACATAATGCCAGTTTATTGCAAATTATTTTAAAACTCAGATCTGAATAATTGTCATGTACTGATTCTTAAAATTTATAAACTTTTCACCACAATCACTAACCGTATATTTTAGATAAGTATTTTTTATATTTAAAATATGGGGGCGAAGGCGAAAAAAGTGCTTTCTTTCATAGTTAATTGTTACTTGTCTTTTCAGACAGTTGATGACTTTCAGTCCAATAACAATAAAATTCAAACTATTAGAATAGGCTTTTAATACACTTGTGGAATTATTAAAATCGTTTGAAAAATCTGCGTGGATAAATTCTCAAAAAGTGTGCAAACTCGAAACGAAGTTTTGTTGTTCTTGAAAAATTTAAGTTGCATTGGTTTCAAGAGCTTCTTATAATATAAGAGGAAAAGTGTCCACCGTAAAAAAAAGACATATAATGTATGTATACGATGTTGCGGCTTATCTCTATTTTTATGGCATGAATGTGCAGAAAATGAGAAGGGCACGTGACAGATTCGCCAATGAAATACGTATTCGTGAATCGATGTATGTATAAAATCGAAGGGCGGCTGCGCAATTTGTGACGATAGGATCGGTCTTTTGACCGGAAGCTGTGGATGTGTCACGCGGACTCCTTCGGTTTTTCAATTTCGTATAATGTCATATAGGCAACTCGACGACTCGATAAGATATAGCTTTGGTGGAGCTCACGCTGAATTTACGTTTGGCATAAGTTAGCCTTATATACGAGCGTCCACGGGAAATGTGACGATCCTATCGGGTATTTGGCGAGTTATATGTGGTCCACCGAATCTCCCTATTTTGGCAAAATGACAGCTAGCCAACTTTGTGCGACCGCTGAAGGCTGGTGTGGCATGAACACAAATAGAATCAACGGATTTATTTGGATACCAGAAAAATTTTCACACATTTCGTCATTTGCTAATGGCGAAGTAGGGTTTTTGAATTCACTAATTGAAAGGTAAATTTATAAATCACTATTTCATGTAGTAGAATTTGACTCTTTCTTTAGGTAACTTTCAGACAGGTAAGATTCAGCTATACCCGCTATAATCACATCGATACGCATGGCCGCCATGTTGTATCGACACAGCTGATCACAGCGTGAGAGAAGAACTTTCACGTCAACAGTCAGGTAATTCATCATTTCTCTAACTCTCAGCAGGGGTCCGAAATTAAGTATTCCTTGCGGGAGTTGAATAAAATATTATATTCCAGAAAGTTGAAAGCTTTTTTCTCAGCGTACGAATTCTCCCCTCTCTTGAACCCCCATCTCACGAAATTTTGATTTCTCACATTTATCTTCGATAAAAACAATACCAACAGCACAAAAGTATAAATTAATGCGCCCGGAATGAGGCTGATGGGATTGCGAGACAAACGTGTTAATTGCGAGGCTCTTTGGCGGGAGTTTTGCCACCCCGTTGTATTTGCGCAATGGGCCGCGCGCGCGATCACGATCGTTTGATTGCGGAAAATGACGCGCGGGGTCGCAGTGAGGGGGGAAATTACTGGGGGAGGGGGTTGGAGGGGGGGGGGCAAGCGAGAGCTTTCGCAGCCAAAGCTCGCGGAACGAGTGAGTAGCGTGGCTGCAAGTTTTGAGTGGGCGTCGGTCCTGCTGCTGCAGACAATGAGCCATTCAGGCCGGCATTGTGTGGGCCTGACAACTGCGTTAACGTAGACAAACCCGAAATCACCGCGACTATCAGCGCGCGCCAAATCCGATTATTCGAATAATAAAAACTGTAGCTGCTCGATAATGCCGCGTCGCCGTTTTGCTTTTTCCCCGCTCCTCCCCGATTTCTTTTTTTTTCCCTTTCAACTTTCTCGCGTGCCGTCATTACGTTTTCCGGTATTTTTGTATCCCGCGCATGCCAAAGACTGAAGATGAGACTATTTTGTGGGTAATTAGGGGTAAGTTATAGGGTTATTTCGATTGTAGGACACCTCTTCCAATCCGTATTTCCTACTTCAGGATTTCCACTCCGTAATTTCCAACAACTGTTTTTACAAATGACTGCTTTTTTCATATTATGTAATTTCCAACAACTGTAATTTCCGATTTTTTTATTTTCTAATTTCATTACATCTCCAACAAAAGCGTAGAAAATAAAAACATGTAAAGTTTTATAAAAGTGTTGTAAATATCAAATTTTCGCGCAAAATATAGAATTTCCGAAAGTTGAAGTTGTATGTGATTCCCGATGGTACGTAAATAATCTAAAATTGTACCATTTTCACTATGTTCTTTGTATTTTTAACAATATAATAAACTCGGTCCTTAATTTTTTTTGCCCTCATGTGTTCTAATAGATTTTTTAAATTCTGGCTTAAATCCAATTGTCGTAATATTGTCTCCGTATCACTCTGCTCAGCTCTTAATTCTTCCGAAAAAGGAAGATACTATTTATTTATTTATGAGATATTATATCTTACATATATTTATTTATAAGACATTTTTAACTACAAGGTAAAAACACGAGAAAATGACACCCCTTAAAGTTTGTTAACAGTTGAAAGTGCAGTATGATAACTCGAGAAAATAAAAGAATAAGAAAAATAGTTCGAATATTCATGTTCGTTAAGTTTAATTTCATAAAGTTTAAATGTGACAAATCACACGAAAATTTTTTTCAGAGATTTACTAAAAATAATGTGAAATCTTGAAAAGAAAAAAATTCGACGAAGCCCCTAACAAGGAAATTTGTAAAAATTCAAGAATACAAAAATTCTGAGAATTTTGTCAAATTCTGAAATTTGAATTCTAAAATTCAAATATCCTTATTCAAATTCTGAAATTTAAATTCTGATTTCATAAATTCCGAATCAAATTCTGAAATTCCTATTCTAGATTCAAAAATTCTGATTCAAATTACAAATTTGAAAATTAACTGAAAAAATTCAAGAATTCACTGAAAGAAAGAACAAATTGAAAGAATTCACTGTGAAACTTCACTGAATTCTGAACATTCTGATTCATTTTCTTGTATTTGAATTATGAATTCAAGAATTCACTGAATTTAGTGAAAAAAATTAAGAATTCAAAAATTCTGAGAATTCTGATTCAAATTCTGAAATTTGAATTCTAAATTCAGAAATTCTGATTCAAATTCTAAAGTTTGAATTCTGAGTTCACAAATTTTGATTCAAATTCTAAAATTTGAATTCTAGATTCAAAAACTCTTATTCAAATTCTGTAGTTCAAATTCTAATGTAAAAAATTCTGAATTAAATTCTGAAATATCAATTCTAGATTCAAAAATTCTGATTCAAATTTTAAATTCGAAAATTCACTGGAAAAATTCAAGAGAACAAATTGAAAGAATTCACTGTGAAACTTTACTGAATTCTAAAAATTCTGATTCATATTTTTTAATTTGAATTATGAATTCTAGAATTCGCTCAATTGAGTGAAAAAATTCAAGAATTCAAATAATTTGATTTAAATTCTGAAATTTGAATTCTGGATTAAAAAACTCTTATTCAAATTCTGAAATTCAAATTCTAATTTCAAAAATTCTGAATTAAATTCTGAAATTTCAATTTTAGATCCAAAAATTCTGATTCAAATTATAAATTCGAAAATTCACTGGAAAAATTCAAGAATTCACTGAAAGAAAGAACAAATTGAAAGAATTCACTGTGAAACTTCACTGAATTCTAAAAATTCTGATTCATATTTTTAAATTCAAATTATGAATTCAAGAATATACTGAATTCAGCGAAAAAAAATTCAAGAATTTGAAAATTCTAACAATTCTGATTGAAATTCTGCAATTTGAATTCTAAATTCAGAAATTCTGATTCGAATTCTGAAGTTTGAATTCTAAATTTAAAAACTCTGATTCGAATTTTAAATCAATAATTCAAATCTCAGAAAAAAAATTCTCGTGTGATTTTTCAACGGTGTAAACTTTGTCAACATGAACATTCAAGTTGAAGCCTAAATTTTAAAAAAAATAATAAGGTGGAAAAAAGAGACTTTGGAAAAATAATAAGGTGGAAAATAAATCCATTGGAAAATACGGATTGGAAAAAGTGACCGCCAACCGGTTTTTTCTGGTATTGTAAATACTGGAGTTTTTACGTGAATTGAGTTTATGCGAATCTGAATGATTAAATCGAAATAATATTGCAAATATCTACAAATTTCTTAAAATCATTCATATCATCAAATATTTATATATTTTCATAGATTAATATATAATTAATTAACATAGTGATTTGTTAAATATTTTGAGAATAAAATATTTTTATTTTATTTAAATATACATCTAACAAAAGTTGCGGATTTGATAGGTGTATTTTGTAGTATCTGTCTTTTTCATTATTCATTGTTCTTTGTCGATATTTTTGAGAAAATTGAATGTTCTGGGATAAAACGTAACGCTCGCGATTCCATTTGAAGACGATTCGGGCAGCGTGACGATGATCTTAGAGCGAGGAGTCTAGCGAGGAATGGCGACAACGAGGACGCATTCTTCGCCAACAATGCAGCCCGTACAATCGCGCTGGAGACACTTCCGCGCATAATAATCGCGAGCACTCGCTCACTCGCCACCGTGCATTTCAGCTTTTGCTCGCTTGCCCGCCCTTTCCCCATATACCACCCTTTTACAGCCACTCCGCGTCTCTCTTACGAGAAACTTGTATCAACTCGTGTACCTTGCGAGGGACTGAGGAATAACCAATAGCTCAGAATTTCGCTGATTTGGTTTTATAATTTTCCTAAAAGCGACGATTTCAGAGTAAAAAGGATACACTGTTTAAAATTTTTGTCTGAAATTTAAGAAAAACTGTATAACGCACATTATACATATCCTGTATTAATAATGCATTAAAAGTATACAAAATATATTTACGCTTAATTTAATACATTATGTGTGTTTGAAATGGTACATGAAATAAATACTTATTTACATTAAACCTGTAAAATTAATTTAATTCATAATTGTGAATTGAATTTAATACATCGATGTATTAGAATCATACAAAAAAATTTCAATTAAATTTTTTTTTACATTCATTTCATGCATGTAACTGAGAATAAATTTTTTTTAGATACTGGTTGCATGAAATTTAGGACAAATTTTAAATGTGTGTGAAAAATGTACAAAAATCAAGTAGTTGTCTCCAGGTAATACACATTTATTAGATTATACATTTTTCAAACATGTTTACCTAATGTACGTTTCTAATGGCTGGCTTATGAAATATCGAGTATATTTTAAGACATTTTGAATAGAAAGTAAATCAAATTTAAGAAAATTTTTAACAATGTAGTGTTGGTTTTGACAAAGAAAAAATATAAAATCTGGTACTTTTCAATGAATTTGGAATAAAAAATACTAGAACATTGTGGATTTTAAGAAATAATATAATTACAAATTTCGTCATTTTTATTTTACTTATCGCAATGTTGCATGGTAAAAATTGTCATATTCTAAAAATTACTCTGTTATTATTGTAATATTTATATGTATTTTGAATATTTTTATTATTATTAATATTTTTTTTATTCTCATTATTTGAATTATTTTATTAAAATAATTTTCAAATTTATATTCTTGTTTTATTTATTTTATTATGATAATAATCTAATCATTTCAGTTATTTAAAAAAAATTTATTATATTATTTTGAATTACAAGTGTGTATTTTAATCATATTATATATATTTTTTAATTTATATTATAATAATAATAATTTAAAGTTATATGATTATCCTAATTGCCTTATTATAATAAGTATTTAATCATTTTTATTATATTGTTTTTTTAAATTTTTAAATTACTTTGAATTATAATATGTATTTTGAATGTGTAAAATAGTATATTACTGCGAGTTTTGCAAATGTCGGTTTTGACGAAACGAAAGTTTGCAGCCCAAGGCGAAGCTGAGGGTTGTAATAGTTTCGTCAAAATAGGCAATTCCCAAAACTCACAGTACGATATTTTATTCACAGTTCGCTAGTAATTCACGTCCAAATATCTGATTACTAGCAAATTGTATTCACGTCCAAATATCTGATTACTAGCAAATTGTGAATAAACTATATTTTATTACTGTGTATTACTATGTATACCAGTTTTGAGTATATCTTATTGAAAAAGTTGAAATATTAAGGATGATTACTATACAAGTACGTAGGATTCTATATTTGCTGGCATAGTGAAATATAAATTCATTCATTTTATTTTTATGTATCTATACCAAGAGAAAAAATAGAATAAATTCATATATGAATTTTTAGATATTTCTTTTAGAGTATAAAAATTTTTTTATGAAAAATTTTGCTTTTCGTTTCTGGTTTAGAGCACGCAGTCTCGAAAAAAAATTTATAATTCGTGAAGTATTTAACGTTTCCTTTCAAAATTATGTCAAATGTTCTTTGAACTATACAAACTAATTGGAAAAAAATTTTTCGAATTGTATGTAGAATGTACAATGTCAGCAATAAAAAATTATAATAAACTTTACTGTAAATATATAGTATAAAATACAGTGTGTCCCAAATTCATAGGGGCACCCAGTTTTTTAGTCAAATTTTTAATGTTTTTCAACCAAACAAATCTTAATTTGCACAAGCTATT
>JAPYZL010164929.1:0-11597 GCA_030522825.1 Platygaster orseoliae
TGAAATAGACGAAAATCGAAGACAAGCTAAAACACGCCCACGCACAATAGCTGTCAAAAACTGACTGGACATTCAAAATGGCCGAAATTGTCAACATAACTGAGGGTCATGAGTACCAACATAACGCCACCAAAAGATCAAAAATCAAACAACCGTAGCCCGCGAAAATTCAAAATTCGCGATACTTTTTGAACAAACCTCGTATACTGGAAGTATACGTGTTTACCGCCATTACGCGTATCGACCATGAAAGTCTCGGGTTTGTATTGGTATTCGACGCACCAAGATTCGAATATGTCAACACCATCGATGTATTCGTCTGGATCGTTGTCTTTTTTGCGGTCGAGGTCGAACTCAAGAATGTTGGTTAACGAGCCACATTTGATTCCGTAATAACTGCCGGGGAGAATGGTTCTGCTTTTTGTGAGTCGGTTCCACCCGACGATTTCCGGCATTTTCAAAACGTTGCAGGGGAATACTTTTAGTCTTTGCTCAAATCTCTGAAACACAAATATTTCTTTTCTTGTTATGTTATTGTTCATTTATCGTTTTTTAAATTTTTTAAATTATTTTTGCCTATTTATTTTTTTTATTTGTACATATCATTGCCGTACCACTTTAGCATTTTCGGAGGCCTTTGCGACTGCTGTTGCAAGTTCTGTGGTTTCTGTTGCAGGCTGTTGAGTTAGCTGTTCAGGTTATTCAGGCTGTTCAGGATGTTCAGGCTGTTCAGGATGTTCAGGATGTTTAGGCTGTTCAGGATGTTCAGACTGTTCAGGCTGTTCAGGCTGTTCAGGATGTTCAGACTGTTCAGGCGATTGTTCTTGTTCGCGCTGAAAGGAGAAGAATTGGGTGCAATTAGAGTAAATGATGTAATTCTAATATGGAGAAAAAAAAATCCCGGACAGGAGTCTTCTCATACAGCGACGCCGCTGACGCCGGCGTACCTTTTGCTGCAGGCCATGCCTCAGAAATAACGTTTTTTTTTAAACTCTCGCGCGTCTTTAAAAGTACACCGAAATTTGTAACTCATGTGGAAACAACGTTATAACTCCCGGAAGGGAGTTGTGTACGACAGTGACGCCGCTGACGCCGGCGTACTTTTAAATATTCTCACGTCTGATCCATTAATATTTCCAAAAAAACGAATTTCACGATGAAACAACGTTTATAGTCGTTTTTTGATGCATAAATCCATTTGTTTGAACAAACGATCACAGAGCACTCGCAGGCACTTTCCGGCGGAAAAGCGGAAATTTCCGGGGCTGAATTTTTCGTTTCTTTTTTGGAAAACACGCGAAATACAAGTAATCATACTTTTAAAATGGTTCTAGTTCAATTGCGACAAAAATTTATTTAACATTTTTACTTATCCGCGAACGTGACACGAGCATGATTTGTCACTGTTGAAACTTGTTGACATTGGCAACTGCTGGCAACATTTATAGAAATAATGGTTTTTAGAGGTACTGGAAAATCCTGGGAAAGGCATTTCCGATCAACAAAAGTCTGCTCAGCAATAAAAAAATGCTTAGAGCTACAAATTGTTTCGAAAAGTGAAAAATTCATTTAATAAATTCAGTATTTACTACACAGTGAGAACGACTGAGCTGATTTAGCATATTCGAAGTTTCCCGCGGGTGACACTTAGTTCTAGGCACAATATCGATACGTCGTCAAAGGTGTAACATATATTACACATATCACACATGTTACAGAATATCCCGTAACATCGTGATCGTCTCCCATACAGTTTCCGGTTTTAAAAGTCTTCAGCCATTGCTGTTTCATTCTCATCAACCTTTGTCATTCAGGCTTGCTGCTTTTACAAAAAAATCTTCGTAAGTAAAGTCGCTATCATTTTCATCGATCCATTGCCACAATTTTATGCAATCCTTTTGCAAATTTGATTGTTTTTCTACGACTTTTTTTTGGGAAGCTCTCTCCCTTTTCGCAGAGAGCATGCAAAAATGAACTTTTTTCGTTCACAGTTGCCAGACCCTCTCAAATAGTAGCGATTTCTCGTTAACATATTTATTAATCGTAGTACATGGTCTTGTTGAGAAATTATTAAATGCAATGGCAAATTCATATAGTTTTGCACTTCATAGTTATGAATGTCCGCAGAAGCAAACTCAATCCTAGGATAATTTTCTTTCATTAACGAAAATTTCAAATTCACATGTGAACAGTTGAGGTTTCGTTCCAGGGCAGTGAAATATTGAGTTAACCACCTATCCCAGTGGTCCTCTACGTTCTCGGAATTTATGCAGTTCGTAAGTTCCGGTTGCATTGACTGAGATAATGTAATAACGCCTTTGAAACGTATTGCATATTTGCGTGGTGGCGCCACCAGTTGTGGCAAAATTAGTCAAGTTTGCGCGTAAAAGCGCCACATATATGATAACCCTCTTCCGACGGGAGTGTTGACATTCGGTCTCAAGCCGTTTCCAGTAAGCTGCAAGTTCGGTACAGTGCCCAGTAATGAATGTTCAGAATCACTGTCCACGCACATCCCGTCTATGGCATTGACAACATCTTTTGTGCCTGAAAGCATAATGAGGCCATCTATTGCGGCAGTGTCAAAATTTTGACCCCCAGTGAGATTGTTCTGAGAACGTTGAAGCAAAAAGACCTCATCTTTCGTCAATGTGATGTGCTGACCGTAGACGTCAGCGACAATTACTGCTCAGCGGCGCTCATATCTAGTTGAGCTGACTCGTTCATCTAACATTGATGATTGGATTTTTAGTAACGTGAGAAGCGTTTCATTGACTGACGACCCTGCTATTATAATTGCGTCCGTGTAGGTTGGCTCACGTGGGAGCAGAGTGTGGGTGTTGAAGCAGACCAGTTCGTTAACAGTTTTCTCCTGCCTAGCGTTGATATCGGTCATATACCGTTGAAAGAAAGAATCTTGGAGACGCCCTCCTGAACGCCTCCAATCGATGTTATACAGTTCGCGATATCTCCACTCGGTGGTAAAGAAGTTTATAAACTCATTTGACATATCTTTGAGGTTCGCGGTAATTGAGTCATTCGTCGGGCTCGTAGCCGTCATCGTAAATGCATACACTAAGTGAGAGAAAATATTGAGCGTTCCCCCTCCCAAGGGGATCGCGTCGGATTCTAGTTGAGTTGCTAGTAGTAGGCAACTAGTAAAATTTTTTTCGAAACGCTGAAACATGGAAAACATCAGCCATTTATAGTTTCATTATTTTAAAATATTTATATCTTTGTTTGATCTATTTAATTTATTGATTTATTTCGTTATTAACGTAGTTTCATAGGGGTTACTTTTTCATACGACAATTTTTTATATAACCACAAGTAACAAAAGGGGCAGGCGCGTATACATTTTTTTATAGGATGAGAGGGTTACCTTTTTCGCGGCACATTCTCAAGAATTGTTTGTTTCGTCGGTAGTCAGGGTGTCTGTGGTTGAATGAGTTACTGCGTTTCCGAGAAGTTCGTTAGTCTCATTTTCATGACTTCCGTTGCCCATTTCATTTACAGTAACGTCTTCCGCCGGTAGGAATGAATGCTGAGATCATGAGATAACATCGTTATAATAATAGTTTGTTGTACATAGCCTAACGCCATTGACGCTGATAATGCCTTTAACATCGTTGGCGTCGTTGGTGGCCCGTACAGTTACAGCTAGTAAAAATAATACACAGTTTTGTACCCTTTCATTCGGCTCAGCTAAGACCGCATCGTCGTTGACTTCCGAAGTTTCTGTCGCTCCGAATATGGCGTTTGATTCCGTCGGCGTCAATTGGAAAGTCAGCTCCACATCGACTTGATTGTCATGCGTTTGGGACTGAAATGCAATAGTTTATAGTTCATTATTACGAAAATATGGGGAAAAAAATAATTACGAAAAACTATACACATCAAACTATAGAGAAACTATAGAGAAAGCAACTAAAACTGTTCAGGACTGAAATATTTTTTGAAATATTTCGCAGACTTTTATCTCCTATAACAACAGGGAAACGACAGTTAAAAAAATGTGAAAATAAAAAACAATCAACAGTCTGTGCTTCAAGTAAAGTGGAATCAAAAAAATTCAGGCTAGCTGGTGGAAAATAATTCAGGGTGAAACAGTGCAAGTACAGCATTTTCAAATATCGGTCAGCGAGGCCGCCATTATTTCTCGTTACTGCCTATATTGCTAAATGGACCAAGGAACTTTCGACAACGGCTCTCCAATAAATTCAAAAACTAGACTGCAGGATATAACAAGTTTTAAGAGGATGTTTAAGCCGATTTTAAAACTCATTATATCGCGAAAATGGAAAACCTTTTTTTTTACTCGCGTTGAAAATTGAAGAAAAAATTGTGAAACAACCTGTTTTGAAAATTGAAGAAGCGTTTTGCTACAAACTGTTGTGAGAAAAACAAATTCATACATCACATCTCAAACATGGAAACTTAAAAATTCCAGGGATATGACGTAGATTTTATTACGATATAAAAAAAAAAACTATGATTTCTGGTTATTGATTTATTATTTATGCAAAACATGAAAAACTAAATAATTAAACTTTAAAACATTTGAATTTATCGCATCTCGATCGTAAAAACTTCAAAATTTAAGTGATGTTATGTGGCTTCGATTACAAGAAAAAATTAGTTATTTGCAATTTATAAAAAGTATTAAAAACTACATAATTTTCTAACGACATAATATTTTCATAGAATAATATATAGTAACAAAAAACAAAAAAAGTATAAATTTCGTCTATTGAAATTAAACTTTTTGAATATTTAAAAAATTCTAAAAATGAACATGTATTTTCGGTAAACTCTTTCTGAAATTAAAAAAATCTAAAATTTCTCATATATAGTCCAGTCATAAATATAGCAATAAAATAAAAGAATAAAATTGAATATTTCAGCCTAAACGTCACATTAACGTAAGCCAGAAAATATTCATAAAAAATCTACTTACCGAGCTTGAATGTACTACAATGATAACTCGTAATTCAAACTCGGTCATATTTTCATCTGGTTATGCAAAAAGTATAGTTTTTGACACTCGTTGGAAAAGCGCCGAACTCATTTCATGCCAGAGATCACAAAAGATCGCAGTTGAAACGTCACAATCTGTTTCTGAAATTTACGAACTTGAAGCTAGTGTCGCGCTGACACCGAAAATATCTTACGTATTTATCTGTATTATTACGAAAATTGCCTTTTTGTGTCAACCATTTGCCATTTTTTCTAATCGCGACCTACAATTTTTAATGACAAACACGAGTTTTTAATGAGTAATTACAACTTACTTTTTATTGTATAGTTTCTTATCATGTTCTACTCTATTATGTGTTTGTTTTTTTTCTTTTTTTCTGGATATGTTGCAGTCTTTTGATTTTTGGCTGTTTTTATGTAATTTTTATGATAATTTTCAGTTTAGTAATTTTTGCCATTGTTTTCGATATATTTATAGGTACATTTCTTTATAACAAATAAATATAAAATAACAATATTTCTATAATAAACACATGATAATATTAATTATCATGTAAAAAAATGAAGTTATTTTTAAATTTAACCAAAAATTCATTGAATGTTCTGCTAAACAAATACATGCATAAAGGTGTGGTGTAAGAACGATAAATAAAGTGATGAAAATAAAAACGAGTTTCCAAAGTGAGTCTAAACTTTTCCAGAGCAGTGAATTTGATTTCCGATTAATTCATATTTTTGAATAACTTACTTTAGAATGTTCATAATAGATTTAATGGTAATATTTCAAATAATTTTTTATCAAAGAGTAAAGTCCTAAAATACAAAAAGTAAACACAAAAACAACACCAATGTTCACGCAGTGATTGTGAAAAATTTAAAAAGAGGCCAAATCGCGAAAAAATTAAAATAAAGCGATTATTTAATTTATTTAAAAAACAAAAAACATATTGAGGAAGAAAAAAAAAAAAAATTGAAGAATTTATTCTCTAATTTTGAAGCCAGTCAATACGCTAGAAAATTTTCGTCATTCATTGTATCTTTGGGTACAGAAATTCGAGTTTTTCATAAAATTTTCCTTGTGCCTAAATTTAAATCAATTTGTGAAGGTGGGGCTAAAATAAAAAAATATGTGTTAGAAAAAAAAATACATACTTCAAGTTAATCAATGTCAGAGTTTTTAAAATATAATTATTTAGAAAATAACAAACTTCAAATTCATAAAACATATCATCTCTATTACTTGTATATCTTCGAGTAGTACAAGTCTGAGTTCGTTCCGACATACATTACAATAATAATCGTCTATTAATTCTACTAACTCACGTTTCTAAGACTCAAAGTATTACTTTAAGACTCGACTTATTTTTTTTTAATCCATTGGACTGTTAAAATTTCAAAACTCTGACTCCTGAAACATCGAATTCTATAGACAGCTGTATAAAAACTATAACAGTAGTATCAGAAAACCTTTCGAGTAGTCGTTTGAATACTGAAAAAATATAAAAAATGCAAAAAGTACGAGAAAATCAAAATCAAAATCTTGATAACTTCAAAATCGTAAATATTAAACTCCATCATTTCAAATACATATATGAAAAATGTGCTACTCCAGGCTCCAAGAATAGTATATTTTATCAAAATCCCAAAGTAAAAAACATTGATCAACAAAGATGAATATTATGAAATCCCTGAGGAAATATGCATTTTTTTCAAAAACCCTCACGAAAGTTTTTTTGTCTGATAACCTTAAATCGTTCTTTTCTATAATATAATCCTCTTTCACGGTAATAAATATTTCATATATCCGAGAACATATCACTTTCGGCCTAGTTTCTTAGTTATAAACCGATAAAATCTTAATTTTTAGACCTCATAAATAATGATGATTTGACACTTCAGCACAACAAAAATGTTATGGGGTATTCGAGATGGGTTGCTAGGAAAAGTTTTTCTTTTATTTCTCTGAATGTTGTGACACTTCGCATTGGCATGAATGCTAGTACACAAGTTTAATTTCGTAGAACGAGGTGAATGAAGTATAATTACTTAACTCATTGACACAAGATCAGGTAATAATACAAACAGATGCTCGAAACGATATTTGGATTGTTTATTCTTTTCTTTTCTTAATTACATATTGTTATCACTTTTTTCGTACCCTCGACATGGGATAACAATAAAAAAAAGCATTTCAAGAAACTTTCTTTAGCTTTCCAAATACTTTCTAGTAAAAAATTGAATATAAATCAATACGTAGTCTTTTAATTTGAATGTCATCATTTTTTTCACTCACAGACATAGTCATACATGTGGTTCTGGAAGTTGAAGAAGAGTTAATATACAGTTTTTTTTCTCTACCGAGAGTCATTTTTAGGGGTAACAAATTATTCGTCATCAACAACCCTACTTCAACTGTAAAACTTATATTCTTTGGATTGTCGGTGCACAATTTTGGCAGCATTGTTGTCAGCCCAAATCCTGTATACTTTCTGTACACGGCCTAAAATTATGCATTAGAATATTTATGAGTAAGTACTCATGATTTAGCAATTGGAAAATCATATAGTTTTGACTATACTATACCTGTGTAAAGTGCAAATAACACTTTTTGACCTCTATCGGCGCGAAAACTTTTACAGCCGCATTCCCGATTGCAAATTCGAAATCGGTCATGATCATGGTCACTTATAATCGAAAAACACTTTGTTTCAAAAATTTCAAAGCTGCCTCGTGGCTTTCTTCTGATTTGTTTGTCATGAGGAAAGACATTAGAGGTACATTCTGCAACACACATCACATACTGATGAATAATTATAATAAATTCTATTAAATATATGTCAACGAACAAAGGAATATGTTGAAAAAGAATATCAAAGGCTTACATCTCGTATTACATTTCGAGTGAATTATTACAACCTTGTAAACTTGACAATTTTTTATCCCGATCAAACCGAAAACTTTGCCCTTCGACACACATTTCTTAAGAATATCTAACATGGTTCGTCACACTTGGACCGAACTCCCCCCCCCCCCTCTCACTCGAGCGTGACGTTATATGTAAATGATTCTCTTATAGTGTTTGAATTGTAAACAATTAAACATTGCATAGCAGAAACCCATTTGTATTCGACCATTATGGTCAACATCTGATTTCTCCGCTTTTTTTCGCCAACCACACATTATGGAACAACTCCAAATGTGCAGTTAGCGTCGATGGGTGCGCGCTGAAGATCGAGCGTTTCGTTGACCTTGTCAATTAAATAGGAGTCGTAGACCGCAACTATAGGACAATCGTGGTCAAGATTGCCAACGACATCGCAGCAGATCCTGACATTCTTTGTCTTGCAGTGGGGGAAACTTTTGTAGAATTCGCCAAAACTTTTTAAATTAAATGTCACATTGCCGTTAGCGGAAAAATGTTTGGCCCACTTCCTTATCGAATGTTTGGTGTTCCTCCAAGTGACTGCCAATGATTCAAATTTAGATTGGAGGGTACAATGAAATGAAATGAAATGAAATTTTAGTTTATTCGTTGAATCCAAACCACGAAGTTTTTATTTTTTATTTCCAGAAATTGTTTTAATACGTGAAATATTATAAGACAATGTGCATCTTAGTAACATCTTCTTTATAAAATTTTTTTTTAATTAAAAAAAAAAAATATTTTGAGTTAATCTGCTTTCCCGTATCAAAAGGAAGGGAAGGACATCAACACGATTACAAAAAAAAACAAACACTCAGTGATACACGTTGATATTTTATGACAAACGTTATGTATTTAACACAAGTTACAAGTATATAACGTACTATCTAAGTTCCCACGTCAATGGCTCAATTTGAGATCCCAAACCCGGCTGACTGAAGACGTATTATTGATTGATCAATCCAATAAGTTCAGCAACATTGTGTTACAGTGCGTAGTTTTGGTAATTCCATACTATATTGTTGGAAAAAAATCGGTAACATTGATAAATTTTACTGAACCTCTGCCAGAAGGTTGCAATTCTAACGTTTTGTTTTTGTTTTTTAATCGGAGCTGATAGATGCAACGAGCGCCATATTTTTCGGCTTCACCGGGTCCTACCACTACAAAACCCATTTTTAAGTATGGCATGAGTATGAGCTCTTGTAATGGCTTGTCCCAATTGCCAATAAGTGAAGTTCGGAATGTACTATGAAAGCTATTGTCGCCAAAAATGCCAATAGTGTTATCTGTTGGTACGTTTTTTTAGAATTTTTTAACATTGTTTGAATATACGTACAAATCAATCAACAGACCGTTGATCCAGTTATTGTCAAAAATACTTTGAAATTCTTCACAAGACAAAAATATTTTCCTTTCTGTATGTATCGTTTTATCGTTGTCAATATAATAGAATCCAATTACAATGTTGCTCGATTTTGTCATTTTGTAGTACTGGATATTGTAAAATAAACCATTTTCCAGCATGTCCAGAGCAAGTTCCTCATTATCTATTGATGATACTTTTTCTTCGTCTTCGGTGAGAGTTACATCGAAATGTATCTGCGAGTCTTGCATATTATCTACTCCCAATTGTTTCTTCAGTGCTGTTTTCTTTGACGACAAAGAAGAAAAGTTTCCTTCAACCAAAGACTCTAGATTCTGAGTGATGACGGATGAAGGTTTCGGATCGGCATTGGTGCTGAAGACTGTTTCCGATTCGTGAAGAATGGGGACTGGATGTAGAAGATTGATGAATGAAAGTTCTGAATCGGCATTGATGCTGCAAACTGTTTTCGATTCTAGAAGAATGGAGAGTTGATTTGCAAGATTGACGTGTAAAGGTTCCGGATCTGCATCGATGCTGAAGACTGTTTCCCATTGTGGAAGAATGGGGACTGGGTTTGGAAGATAGACGGAAGGTACAGCTCCAGGTTTGAGGCGCTTGATACCGATACCCAGGAAATCAGTTGCAGTGTAGTGCAGAGCGCAAACTCTGAAGTTGGTGATAGTTTTGTCCGAAGTATCTAAATAGAAACGTAATAGGCATAACAACCTGACAACATTCATATTGTGCAACAATGAAACATAACAAACATCGTGATTTGAAATCCCGACAAACTGTGTAAGCATCCCACCATATCATACATTAACTACCTATGATAGGTAGAAAAAACCACATTAACATTTCACGCCGGGTGCGGTATGATCACTGTTTCAGTTCATTCAAGAAGGTTACCCACCCTTGCTTTTCAACGGAAGCGCGACTATCTATTACTTTTTTAGTTGCTGCAAACTTTTAACTTGGTTAATGAATCGCCGTTAATATAAATGTCCAAACAGCAATTATAGAGTAAGATGAACTCAAACTGAATGCAAATGGTTTTCGTATACGTACATAACAGGGTCGGAAACAAAATTTGTTACACAGCGACGAAGGTTCATCGCCAGTGAAAATAAAAGAAAATGAAAGTATGTTATACGATACTAGTTGTTTCAATGAACTCAAGGTTAGATATACTTGTTTTAATATAATGTTTTTTTCTCCGACATACAGTTAAAAGTTATTGGATTGTATTCAAAATTTGTTGTCCATCGTCCCGTTCAATTACCAATTTGGTTGGAAATCAGTCATTTTGGAGGCCTCGAAAAGTTGAGACTTCGTCTCCTCAATTACGACATGGAAAAAATAAGTGAAAGAGTGAGGAAAACCGGCGCGGGCATTGTCCTGTAGGTGAGAGGCATGTCGGTTTTTGAGCTTGCAACCGAGCTCAAATCCAGAGGCCTCAGTCATTTTGGAGGCCTCGAAATGTTGAGACATCGTCTCCTCAATTACGAGGTTGGGCTTCTTCCGAAAAAACAAGAAGAAACACCTCCCTTGAATCATTCAAATTTGGAAATGTTGAAATATATGCAAGGGATAGATTGAGCTACAATTCAAATGCCTAGATTGGCAACACTGGTTTCCGAGTAGGTATTACTCTGATCTATATTACTGAAATTGGAAACGCGCTAGCGACTTCTGTTCTGATTAGAAGCAATCTTGAGTGAGGGATCCGAGGTTGTTACTAACATTACATTAAAAAATTGTGTTACAAAATGTCTTTATTACCACTAGGTATACAAGTGTTTGTCACTTTTCTCATTGAGCTTCATTTACTGCTCTCCTTCGAGCGTCTGCAAAAAATAGTGAAATCCACCTTTTGATTTCAGTCTCCTACAGCTCCCTGATTAAATAATCTCGCCTTTCCTCAATCGTCATTTTCTCAGTGTCGATGTAATTATTTCCAGGGATATCTTTTTTCGTTTTCTTTTCACCATCGGCTAGAAAGTCACTATGTACCTTAGCAAATTATTTTCTTTTTTGTAAAAATAAACCAACATGTGGCAGCATTTGAAAGAATTGCCACTTCATATCAAACTGCACTATTAGTTCTCATTATTTGTCTCAGATTTTTTACTTTCTGTACTTGGGAGCTCGTTGAAAAAACGTCTTAGCCTTGTTCTTTTTGCAGACTTTTTCATTTGACATTGGTGGAGTGGTTGGAGACCAAAGCTTCTCACATACAGGGTGCGCCACCAAAATCCGGACAAATTCAACAAAAAATTCATTACAAATATTTGTCATGAATAAATTTATTTAAAAAAAAACCTTTTT